>JASCZW010013913.1:0-24222 GCA_034211315.2 Aedes japonicus | reverse complement strand
TGCTGTTAGGAAAACAGTTCAATGAGCCGTTCGTTTGGATTGTAATCAGTTTTACCAGAATAACTTTTCTCACAATCGTCGTGGATCGCTTTGCAATCTGCGAAGAAACGTTTCTTGAAAAATTTCCAAGAGTGAAAACGGGGTTCACTTATTTTGTAGATGGCAACGGGTCACCTCGCCAGATTATTCTACGTAAAAGCGTTTTCCCATATAAAATTCTATGTAAAATTAAACCTCGTGCGCAAAAATATAGTTTCACCGATCGTGCTGAAATTTTGCACAGTTATTAAAGAACCCAAAAGGCTTCCAAAAATTAACAGGGAGTGAATATTTGTTTTTTTTCATATGTCCGTGTCCCAGGCTACTGTACATGTTAGTTTGACAGATTGTCCGTATTGGCTCTGGCTTATTGGTATTCGTGAGATGTGTAAATGTATAGTGGTGTTTTAGTTTCGTCTCAATGTTTACCTTTTACACGGAACAGCTGATTATGGAGGTTAAATTATCAGTTTAAAGTATGGAATGTTATGGTAGTTTGACGTCATCACCCACGTGCTCAGCAATGTTTACAAAATGTTCGCTTCCAAATACGGGCAACCGCTCGATGTGCCGGACCTGCTGAACGACATTGATTCTGCCACCAGGTGACGACTCCGCCGTACGTCATCAAATTAAAAAAAGCAAACCATGCGAGATAACTATACACCGCGGTAAGTCGCTAGAACAGTGTGCCAGCCACGATGTCTTACACTAGACGAACATGTTTCACTAACCGCGGCACTTTGATTTTCAATCCATACCACATGTGTGGCACACTGAGACTTTTGACAGTTGAGCTTATAGCAATATGAAGCCAGCAACCTTGTCAATATGTGACGTAAGTTGCCTGGCTCACCAGAAAATAGCAATTTGGGGGTGTCAGCGCATCGCGCCTTCGCGACATTACGGGAATTCTTAGAACATTGCAACGCTTGTTGACACAGTCAAAGGAAATAGCACAGGAGACAAGTGTGCTGAGCGATCCACCCCTTGCTATACACTGTTAATAAAATTATAGCATTGTATTGACAGTTTATGATATCATAATACCGTATAATGATATTATAATTTTATTATTTTCACTAATACTCATAATATTGGCATTGAAATTAATACAAGATTAAGTTGTCTCCCCCCTAGATTTTATCACTCCAACATACAAGGCCTACTAGATTGCCTAAAGTTTCTGCCAAGAATACGAGCATTGACGAACAAATTTTGTTCGGTTGTATGGTATGGTTTTTATTTTTATTCTGTTTAGTTCGTTTCCATCCTATTTTCTCTTGTTCCCAATAACGTAGGGATCAGGTTAAGTTTTCGAAGCAGAAATTGATTGAACGAATCCCAGAAATAGGGATATATAGCAATTAAAATAACGATGTAGCAAAATTAAACAATACAATTTTGCACAATTACAGCAAACTTTCTCAGTACTACAGTACAGTAATGCAAACCATATTGACCATCAAGACGGTCGATTTTGGTACTCCATCAGATCTCTTGAACAGATTTTTTTTTTTTGGGACTTAACCTGTAATCTTTGAATAGAAAGCAACTTCATGGTCCAACTAATGAGACCATGAAGTTGCTTTTCTCAGCCAGGATGATAAAGTCAGACAGCGTTTCTCAACAAATAAGCCTTGGGTTGTATTCCTAATGCTGTAGCTGATCCCACCCAGTTACAGCTGGTATAGAGTTGAAATACAATGGATTATGGCAAACCAGAAGCTGCTAAGTAACTCAGGTCCTACTTATATTGAATCCTAGAGGGTTTGAGCTGTTTAGTGAATACTAAAATTAGAAATCAGAAGAAAAATTGTTCCATTAATTTAACTACCTTTGCTTATCTTCACAGATACGCGTAGCAATAATAATGAAATACGCGTATCTGTCAAGAGAAGCAAAGGTAGTTGGAATTAAATGGAAAATACTATTTTTTTCTTCTAATTTCTACCTACTTATATTGCCATTCGTTCGGAAAAGCACTCCTCGTCAACTGCTTATACCTGGGACAGACATACAACGTACCGCGTTGTACTCCTTTAGTCTAGTCGTTGTAGTCTGTCATAAGTATTAAGGGTGACCCACAATTGATACGTTGCGGATGCGTTGACGTAAATTTGACAGAAAACCTATGGGAAAACTGTCAGATCCACGCAAACGCATCCGCAACGTATCAATTGTGGGCCAGCCATTACTCTCATGCTGTTGACTTCAAGCGTCTTTAAGAATTGGGGGACTTCGATTCGATTATGAAAAAGGATGTATTAAAGCCTATTGTCAGAAGCACTTGTTTACTAGTGTACTCGAGCAACAATGAAGTATCTTTTTATTCAAATCAATGCGATTGCGCTGAGTAAGGTGAAAGCATATACCAAGATAAACAAAGCAAGGTGAAGTGAATCTTGTGAGTCTACACTCATTCTCTAACATCACTTTTTCTTCAAATGTTAATAAAGTGAATTGAATACATTTTGAAATCCTGGAATTTCTTAGTCATCTGAACGGTACGTCTTGGGCGAAAAGGTTCGGTGACAGTAGGTGAAACAGTCGCATCTGTTGGATTTGGTACAATGGACGATGTGTTATCATTCTCTACCTTGGATGGTGTGATGATACTCGAAGGGTGCCTCGTATAACACAGAGGTGATGCTTTGATCATCGTATTGTATCGGCGAAACTCTCGGCCCTCCACTGATACGACTGTAAAACGATCCGTATCTGGGTTGATGACGGTTCCTTTTGTCCATTCTTTGCCAGTTGGCCTGAGCTTCACAAAAACAGGCTGGCCGAACTCCAACTCAGGCAGCAAGCGAGCCTTTCGATCATAGTAGATCCTTTGCCCTGTTGACGATTAACAGCGATCGATAATCCTGGCCAGTCGCACAGATGAATCGGCAAAAGGCTTGGAATACACCATTCCACCATAGACTAACTCTAAGACCAGTAGGTCCCATACAAATACAATTTTTTTCCTGGCTCAGGCAGTACTAGCAACAATCAATATGCAACTAGCGATTTGGAATTGGTTCACTGTTGTAGAACCCCTTGATCCGAAGTACACCTTGAAGCCAGCACCTCGCTTTACATATTTGCGCCTTTGTTTTGATCTGCTGTGTTATTTTGACAGAATATTTGAGAGTGTGTTCATGTGAGTTCATTATTAGGGGCGCATTATTGAGCTTGGGACCGATGTTCTAGTACTGACTGAGCCAAGAAAAAAAATCGTATTTGTATGAGACCTACTGGTCTTAGAGTTAGTCTATGGTACTAGCACATCGGTCCCAAGCTCGGTCCCAAGTTCAAAAATGCGCCCCTAATAATGAACTCACACGAACACACTCTCAAATGTTCTGTCAAAATAACACAGCAAATCAAAACAAAGGCGCAAATATATATAGTAAGGTGCTGGCTTCTAGGTGTACTCCGGACCAAGGGGTTCTACAACAGTGAACCAATTTCAAATCGCTAGTTGCACATTGATTGTTGATTCCACCGTGTCCCGCGTTGTGAAGATGTTTCAGGAGACGAAGACCATCGAGCGGCGCGCTGGAAGCCGAATACCGAAAACGGAATACCCAGAGAAGGCGCGCAAGATAAGGCAGTACTTTGAGAATAATCCGAACCTTTCCACCCGAGACATGGCCAAAAAGGTCAATTCGTCGAAGTGGTTCGTCCAGCAGACCATGCAGCGGGCTGGGCTACGTGTTTTTAAGGTCAGGAAGGCGCCAAACCGGACTGACAAGCAAAACACGGTGGCCAAATTGCGTGCACGGAAGCTGTACCGTGAGTGGCCGGTCCAGCCAGGCTGTCTCGTCATGGACGACGAGACATGTATCAAAGCGGACACCCGGCCTCGAGTTTTTGTCGGTACGTCCCGCATGGAGGTTCCGGAAAAGTTCCGGAAAAGAAAGATGGACAAATTCGCGAAGAAGTACCTGTTGTGGCAGGCGATCTGCGAGTGCGGACGTTTCAACCGGCATCTTAAACGGGCAGATTTATCGAGAGGAATGCTTGCTGCCCTTCCTCCGCTCTCACCGTGGTCCCACGCTGTTCTGGCCGGATCTCGCTTCGTGCCATTACGCCAAGCCTGTAATGGATTGGTAACGAAGCGAAGAGCGTTAATGTGGTCCCGAAGGAGGCGAACCCGCCAAATACACCAGAACTTCGTCGGATCGAAAAGTTTCGGGCTATAGTGAAGAAGATGTTGAAGAAAAGCGGAAAAATATTCAAAACCGATGAAGCTTTGAAAAAAAAAACTGAGAGAAATTGTGCCAATTATGCCAAGACATAGCTAATATATAGTTATTTAATCCCTGAAAATTTGAGAAGTATCCGATTTAAAATGAATTTTTGGTGATCATTTTTGTGTGTCTCATTTTTTTCGGAGTCCAGTCTTTAGTCGAATCAATTTTCAACGCGACTTTATATCCATACACGGTTGTTTGAGAAAACCCATTAATGGAAAAAAAACACCCATTTTCAAATAACAAATTTCCCAAGTAACCATGAAGCTCTATATAGATACATCAATTATGCATTATATTACGATATAAGTTTTTGGTATAAAGCAATCTAATCTTAATTGCGTCCTTAAAGTAGAACTAAAGTCGAAAAGGGCCCCACTCCTGTCAAATTAAAGCTAGCGCACATGCTTTATTGAAGCCAGAAAATAAGTATATTTAGGGCATAGTTACTTTTTCAGCAGTTGAATTACTGCTTCTACTGAAATGTTTTATTGCATTTTAAAAAGCATATTTAGAGCTTGGGGTATTTTGGAAAAAGAAAATATATATAATTTTCTTCTAGATGAATTCATTTTTTCTGTTACGTTTTATTGTGGGGATATTATTTTATTTTATTTTATGGCATCTGCGCGTAACAATGATGGGATATATTTTTAATAAGCTCAAATGTGTTTCCTACATCGATGTGTTTCCTACATCGGGATTCGAACCAAGGCTTCTCACGACTAATCGATGAATGCCGGTTGTGTTAACGCTCTTAGCCATAAGAGCAATGGAATTTTATAAGACAACTGCATAATATTAAAGAAGCACACCCCAAACATACCCTCTTTGTCGTTCTATAAGAACATATTTCATGCAGCTATTTTTAGATTTTTCTTGCTAAACACGCCATTGAGACTGCGATACCCTAACCTTTAATCAGTGCAAACCTCAACCCGATACGAGCTACAAATGAAATCATACCCACCGCCGTTCATCACACAACAAGCCGACACAATTTTGATGCCCGGTGAAGGATGAAATTAAGTATGAGTATGAGAATAAAGATTGAAAAAACAGCTCCGTCCTCTGAATATAAACAACCAGAAAAACCCGCGACTCCCCATAATGCATCCATACTTTTTGCTGAAATTTTCAGAATCAAACTTTCTGGTTAAGGAGAATGAAGGTGACGATTCTGAATCTGACAGGCAGCTCAGCTCGAGCAAATGTTTTTCATTTCCAAAGTGAAATTGGAAACGTCATCCAGATGATATTGCACCAATGCTACTTTTTAGCTAGCAATGAAGCATTTATTGAGACAATGCATTAATGGATCATTTAATGCGTATTTAACGTTAAGCTGTTTGTAGAAATATAGTAATGCATCATAACATGTTTAATGTATAGGTAATGCTACATAGCATGGGAGTTGTTGAAAAAATGTGATATGGTATTACTGTTGCTGATAGTCAGTCGAATTAGTGTTATGATATAATGCTTGTGGTTACTTGGGTTCTATCTGTCATAAAATGGGGAAATTTCTCCATCAATCAATCACAAAAAAATCCCATTAGAGAAACCTCATTCAATGAAAAAAGTTGTTACAATGGGTGAAAATAAGTCCAACAACCAAGAGCATTTCCGGTACATCGTTATTAAAAAGTGCGGCTTGTTTTATTTTTTAATTTAAAAGGACTAAAATAATATTCAAAACGGTGCACTCTCGCAACAACGCAATTTAGACAAATGATATTTTTTGTATAAAAGTAATCTAATGCTTCAAAATTGTTTTAACGTGACAATTCATACAAAAAAAAATTGAAGGTGCATACAAAAAACGTGACAAGGGGGTTATAAATATAGTCACTAGATTCATAGTCTGGCGGATACAATGACGGGAGCCAATTTGAACTGTCACTTGGCGGAGCCAATAGAGCATATCTCGAGTAATTCCTGTTAAGCGTCTAAAAGCCATTTGTAAACAATGACTTTATATATCGATTTCTCTTGAATCTTAAATCACTCTCGTGAAATGAAACCAGCATTTGGTAGAAGAATGTTAGTTCTACCATGTGAAGTAGCAGGATATGGTGGGATTCTCGTAATTCGTGAGAAATCAACGTTTAAAGTCATTGTTTACAAATGGCTTTTAGGCCCTTAACATAAATTACTCGAGATATGCTCGATTGGCTCCGCCAAGTGACAGTTCAAATTGGCTCCCGTCATTGTATCCGCCAGACTATGAATATAGTGACTATAGTTATAAATAGTCACTTTTTGCGTGACATAATTAATGGTCGTTCCTTAATGTTTACCAACTTGTTTTACTTAGTTTAAACACAGTTTTTCGAATTCTATAAGCACTGAGACATTATAACAGTATCTACATGTAGTAAATTTTTATATCTGGTCATGTTCTCTGGTGTACACATTTATTTTAAAAAATGATGGTAAGTATGTTGCATTTTTTAATAAACAACGTTTCCTCATGTTATCATGTTTATCGTACGACCAGCGAATAAACATCATGTGCCAACAGATAATACTTGCTCCACAATGCCATTACGTAGCACTTCACTACAAGAGGGCTCTAGCAGCTCAAGTCCCTCTATTTGCATATTTTATTACCCATCCCAAGACGGTCTGGCACCAGCAAACCAAACCCATAATCTCCAGCTGAGCATAATAGGAGCAACATGAAAATTCACCTTATTGTGCCCCGAAACAATTCATAGACTACCACTCTCCGTACGGTAAGTCAGTTGCAATCAGGATTCCGGAAATTCTCAATTTTCGAAGCTCGGTCCGATGCAGGCAAGCATCCTGCATTTAGGATCCAATCAAATCCTTTTCTCTTCTCTACACACGGAATTGTGGGGAATTCCAGCTCCTGGCGGCAACTTGATCCGATTGAAATACATCTTCTGATCTACATACTTGTGTGTGCAGAAAGTGCGTAATATAGCTTCGGCAAGCTCTGTATTGGGTTTTCCCAAAAAATAACAGGAAGAAAGGTTCACGTTGCACGCACGGTGCAACATGTTAGGTTGAAATCGGTCCAATATTAGCAAGGATTTGTTGCTTTTCGGTCGGATGGAATGAAAGAGAGAGAGAGAGAAAAAATACACAAATAAGAGGCGGAGTTGGCTTTCGTCGTTTGGTAGAAGGTATCCTCTGCTTTGGTATGAAAGGACTGCAGCGGTAGATTTTGCGAACATCATAAAAAAGAGATGAGTTTTTTAACAGATCAACAACCTTCGAAAAAAAGCAACTGATTTTTTTTTTACTTTATAAGAATAAACAGACCACCCGCAGAAAGAGTTCATTGAGTAAAAGTATGCAAAAATATTCTGTCTTTAGAAGCTTTAACCTAGATTATAAGAACATGACTTTGGATGTTAGATGCAATAAGAAGTTCCATAAATTTTAGCTGGTACTTCAGCAGAACAAAACCCTAATTCGTAATCTCAACCCTAAACCTACAATGCCAAACACTGCAAATGCTTTCAAAATTTGGAATCAAATAAATTGCCAAACCGAAGCGTAAAAGTTAAGATTCGATGAATGAAGCGGCATCTGTTGATAAAACAAACGATTCAATTTTGAACAGCGCTCGCTAAATAGAAAAATAACACACTCATCCTTCTGCCACGCCTTATTTTGGCAACCTCCTTTCAGGAAAGAAGGTTAAAGAGGCAGATGGATTTACGATTTACCTGGAGCCTACCTCCAAACCCGTAAAAATCATCATCTATGAGCTATTGTCCTCTTGTGTCCGTGTGGTTGTCATTGACAGGTATAATAACGACAACGAATAATCCCAACCCAAGAGAAGGGATGACGTTCTGGTTCTATAAAAATATCCCGATGTGGAAGTTCGAAGCATCACTTTCGTACCGGACTTTCAAGTTTCAACATCGCATCTCGAATACAGCAGTAGCAGTGCAATGGAGGCTAACTGTTCATTAGTACGCCGTTCCGCTTCCGAACGTCTCTCGTTCCGTTCGTCAAAGCGACTTGCTCGATCCACGTCGGGAATCTCACCGCTGGCCAGGAATCTACTTCGATCCCTGCACGAGCAGAAACGGGCTGCCTTGGCCGAACAACGTGCTCGTCGATGGGAGATTTACTCGGTTGTCAACAACGCCGTACTATCGCAACCCAATCCGGTTCACCTGAGCGTCGAGAAAGATGACCAAACTGTACACACCTGCATCGATCAGTCGGAGTTCCCGATGGTTGACTTGTTATACGAGGAAGCCAGGAAGTATGACGTTCAGCAAAAATCCAGCAAGAAAGTGGTACTGATCAAACTTAAAACGGTCAAGAAGCAGGTGTCCAATGTCGTTACCCGTATATTTCCACGGAAATCGAAAAAACGTCAAATCGCGACGGCATGCTCAAGTGGGGATGGCTCTCAGCTGAAATCCTTCCGAATGCTACAGAGCACCGTACTTTAGATGTTTGTGGAGTGTTTTTTTAGTGTTAAGTTCTGTAATTACCAGTGGTTCTGAAATGGAGGATATTAGGACATAGTGTTTGAAAATGTATAATTATTGATTAATAAATGCGTATGTTATAAGAACCTAGCTGTGTTGCAATTTAGATATCACTGCCTTGCAAAATATCGAACGGTAAGAAAATCGGGAATGTTAATAATAATGCTTGCTCTCGTTTCCGTAAGTCCAGAGTTGGAACCAGAGTGATGAAACTTTACGCGAGGAGTGGAGACAGCAAAATGAGAATTAAGCACATTTCGCGTTGCATGTTCGTCTTTACGAAGATTGCGCAGGAGTTTCATACTTCTAGACAAAATCGTCGAAAGGTTGAAAGTAATGCCTGGGACAGAACAAAAACGATTTTTTTTGGCTCAGTCAGTACTAGCACATCGGTCCCAAGCTCGGTCCCATGCTTATTAATACGCCCCTAATGATGAACTCACACGAACACACTCTCAAATATTCTGTCAAAATCAAAACAAAGGCGCAAGTATGTACAGCAAGGTGCTGGCTTCAAGGTGTACTTCGGGCCAAGGGGTTCTACAACAGTAAACCAATTTCAAATCGCTAGTTGCATATTCATTGTTGATTAAAGGGTGATACGGTCAAAATTTGGTCAAGGGAAAACGCGTGTAAATCGGTGAAATCGTTTATTTAAAAAATCAAATTAAATTTCTTTTTCAAGTTCAATTAGTATAAAATTCAGGAAAAATATTCAGTTAGGCTTCCGCTTTTCCAAATCCGAATTGCCGGGCCTTACGCTTGACCCCTGCCATCAGATTTTGTACAGCCAACCCCTTCCTTTTGCCGTATAAAACTCCTGTCCCGGAAGCTGCTTGTAGTCGGCTTTGACGTAGGTTTCGTCGTCCATTACCACGCAGTCAAACTTCGTCAGCATCGTCGTGTACAGCCTCCGGGATCGCGCCTTGGCCGTCGTATTTTGTTTATCATCGCGATTTGGAGTCACTACCTTCTTGTAAGTCGATAGTCCGGCTCGTTTTTTGGCTCGATGCACGGTTGTAGACGTTACACCCAGCTTATTTGCGGCATCTCGGAGAGATAGGTTAGGGTTTCGCTTGAAACTACCGGCAACTCTCTTTGTCGTCTCAGCGGCTTCCGGTTTTCGATTTCCCCCCGATCCAGACTTCCTGGCTGTCGACAAACGTTCCCCAAACACTTTAATTACATTTGTAACGGTTGATTTGGCAACTTTTAGCGATTTTGCCAACTTTGCGTGCGAGTAGCTCGGATTTTCGCGATGCGCGAGCAAAATTTTGATACGCTGCTCTTCTTGCTTGGACAGCATTTTGACAACTGAAGAGTGAATTCCAAAATCAAAATAGGAGCAACATTCTACACACACACACCTTCAAAATGAGGGGTGTTCAGGTTTTTTAAATGCAAAATTGAAAGAAATACGTCAAGTTGATATTGACCAAATTTTGACCGTATCGCCCTTTATACTACGCCCCTTATGTTTCAAATTTATATTAAGCAAGTATAGTTGCTAAGTGATTCAAGATCCCCATGGTAGTGATCACGTGTCTATCAAAATTTCAATCACCAATGGCTCGTGTCAATCTCGCTCGATCGACATTGCGTACGACCTCACGAAGTGCATCGACTGGGGTAAATACGCTGAAGCAATCATCGATGGCGAGCTATCGGTCGAAGTCCTTCCTCCATTGGAAGAGTATCGGTTTTTATCCGGGTTAATCCTCAAATGTACGATCGATGCACAGCGCAGACCGGTACCAGGATCAACAATTCGCCAACGTTCGCCCACTCCGTGGTGGGATGACGAATATACTGAGGTCTACCGTGAAAAATCCATCGCGTTTAATGCCTGGGACCGATATACAGGTACTAGACTAAAGGAGTACAACGCTGTACGTTGTATGTCTGTTCCACACTGATGAAAAAAATCTTAAGAAGTTTATTCAAAACCCTTATGAAATTTAGCCACAAGGAATCGGTTTGAATTTTATACTTTTACCTTATGGAATGTGATGTTTGTTTTCTTCATAACCAGCTTTGTTTATAATATGATTATTATATGACTTTCATTACCCAGCCTTATGAAACACATTATTGTTGATTAAGATAACTGAACGTGTGTGTTATGCGTTTTAAAATTGATCTTTTGATACAATTTGCACTTCTATACATGTATTATTTTTAGGAGGATTGGTTTATGTTTTAGAATAATAATTAAATTAATGAGATCAAAAAAGTCTTTATTTGTTAAACAAAAGTACCATCTTACAATCCTTGAAGTGTCGATAAAATATCGAGTAAAATATTGGATTAGTAAAATGACATTTTGTTCACTGCTTAAGAGCCGGTTTGTTCTCCAGCATGAACGAAAAGTTTCCTGTAAGAAAAACACGAGGTCCATGTGTTTCAGTATGCTGTATGATCTGTCGCCAGAAAATGTTTTTTTTGGTTCCAACCTAGGTTCCAACAAACACGGTGTTTTCTGTAGGGATGGAAAAAAAATGCCTCGATAACAATTGGAATATGAATCAGTTTTGGAAAGTTTTAACGGCACTAGCAAATCTTTACTAACAAGCAGTACGGACTGTCTTGATGAAGCTTTCGGATTTTTTTTTCAATATAAGATAATCATACAGGATCTACCATTTTGGGTAGATTTGAAGACTAAAATTGGCGTACAAAGACTTACCTCATGTGAATGATTTTTTTAATGATGATCCTGAAAATCCTTTGTCGTCGTTTCCTTTAGTGCCATTGTTGTTATTAAATGGCCTTATGGTTTTTTTCACCTACAGGAGGGTTATGAAAATCATAAGGTACTTTTGTAGAGATGATAAGATACACATAGAAAAATCATTATAAGTAAGTAAGAAAGTCATAAGAGTTCCTTATGAATAACATAATAATCTTATGGAGTCTAACCGTCCTACATTTGTGATGCTCCATAAGGCATAATTTATGAATTTTGATAGACTTTTTTCATCAGTGCAGGCATAAAGCATATCGTAAGCGCGGTTCGCGAGATAACTACGAGCAATGTACCTCTTGAGCGTAAGTTTAAGAGCCTCGCCAAAGCCGAGAAACGCGGATATTGGCGTCACTTCGTCAAAGGGCTATCAACACTTAACACGAACTGAAACGAAATTCCAGTTGCTAGTATGTAAATCTATCATAGACAATCTTATAATCCGGATTAATTAATCATCCACGGGGACAAAATCTACAGTCATGTTGTGAAACTGTTATTAACAAAACATGGAGATCAGTGTTAATCTGTTATTTTAGATTTAGAAACGAAGGAGGATCGCAGCAAGCCGTGCTGCTAAACTGACGTGTTTTGTTTTTGCTACGTCGTTTTCGCCAACAAAAATCAAACAATAATTCGTAATTTAACTCTAACTAACAGTGAAATCATTAAATATAGGCAACAATCAATATGCAACTAGCGATTTGAAATTGGTTCACTGTTGAAGAACCCCTTGGTCCGAAGTACGCCTTGAAGCCAGCACCTTGTTATACATATTTGCGCCTTTGTTTTTATTTGCTGTGTTTTTTTGACAGAATAGTTGAGAGTGTGTTCGTGTGAGTTCATTATTATGGGCGCATTATTGAGCTTGGGACCGAGCTTGGGACCGATGTGCTAGTACTGACTGAGCCAAGAAAACAATCGTATTTGTATGGGGCCTACCGGTCTTAGAGCTAGAAAGAAGTAGTGAATACAATCGATTCCCTCACGAAATGTGTGGGTGTCAGTAGTATTTCCACATTTTTTTGTTTGTTTTTTGTGCTTCGCCCCCGCACCCGGAAGAAGAATTACATCAGCTTAGTTTTGTTTATTAGTGGTGGTATTGTGACATAAATGATTAAGTTTGAGTGTTTGTCCGCTTTGTCGCGAGTGAATCGATAATTATTTGCAGTTTTGAAGTTCGTTATAGTGTCGCCTCATAGCGGGGATTTGATATTGGCAGTGTGGAGTGAAAAAAAAGAAGTGTCTGTGCATGTAGGAAACGGCCATTTGCTTGTCAGAAGCAGAAAACGAAGACAGATGCGTTCACCACGTACTTGTGTAGGCTGCATATCTAACGGGCGGTTTGGCAACGTCAATTTCTGCGCTTATTTTGTCACGAGTGTATGAAGCTAATTACGAATCAACGTCGAGAATTTTCATGTTAACGAATCAACAAGCGAGTGTAATTAAGGAAGCGGCCATGGGTGAGATGTATCTGACTATAACTATATAACAATAACCTTATTTTTAAATAATACCAAATACGTGCCTGGTTTGGAAATTTAACATTTCCAAATCTGGAAGTGTGTTGCAGTACCCTTATCCAAATGATATCGGTAATGTTTACATGCGGGGCTTATTGTATGTGAAAGTAACCTCGGAACGGGCGTGACTCTCCAGACATTCTGAAATAGGTTGCTGGATCAGCAGTAGGGCTATCACTTTCTAGTTCTCGGATTAAAGCTGCTTCCAATGATCACTTGAGGAATTGTTGTAAACAGATTTCTTCCATAATACCATTGCCGGCCAGTAAGAGTTAGATTACACACACACACACACACACACACACACACACACACACACACACACACACACACACACACAACGTCGAAGGGCTATGTGACAATAACTTACTAACTAGGTTAATTTTGGAAAGCCGAAAAACTCGCGGCTTGGTCGAGGTTAGAGATTACAATGATGCGGGTAGGAATGGGGAAGTAGGAATCTTAACGTTGGCTTTCAACTGCAGATTGGCGATGCGATATTGTTGCTGTTGGTCTGGCGTAGATGTTGCGTTGCGTTAAACTGTAACGATGCAACAGAAGCGGTATTACGGGGGAGGGGGCCAGGTTTACACATGTTAAAACGACAGTTAAGAGAGGATCAAACGAAAACATCTATTTGTTTCAAGAACTTGTAAATTAGCCCCATATAGTCCAAGTCCAGCTTACCCAGCACATCTCTGATATCTTCCTCGTCTGGTTCCCTCAGGCCCGTAGGGATGCACAAAGATCAGATCTGGCAATTTTGAAATCGAGGCAATACCAGACAACATGGTTGATGTCCTGATAACCTCCATCACAGCCGCATTGATTGGTGTCTGAGAGCAAAGGATTTTGTAGTTTGAAGGAGGCGCTATGAATTTCGTTAAAAACACCAAATCCAGTGGAATCATTTGTTTTTGACCCGTCGGTGTATAACTTCCTGTCACATCTGATATGGCCAAACTTACTTGCAAAAATTGATGGAATGTACTCCGAACGGAGTGGATCTGGTTAGTATTACACGAGCTTCTTGCTTCATGGTCAGATCAAAAGCTACAGTAGAACTAGAGAAGTCTTGGGAGTAATCACGAATAGGAGCATTCGAAGAAGGGCTCACCTCCAGAGTCATGTACCAGTAGTACAGTGTCATGAACTTAGTTTGAGAATTTCGTTCGATTAGCTTTTCAAAATTTCCAATTACCAATGGATTTAGCACCTCGCAGCGGATGAGGAACCGGAACGATAGCTCCACAAAACGATCTGATAAAGGAAGAACTCCTGTCAATACCTCCAAACTCATAGTATGAGTTGAGTTCATGCAGCCTAACGCGATACGAAGACAACGGTACTGGATTCGCTGCAGCTTCAGAATATGAGTTTTCGCGGCGAATTGAAAACAGAAACTACGGTACTCGAGAACCGACAGAATCGTTATACGATACAGCTTTATCAGATCTTCCGGGTGGGCTCCTCACCATGTTCCGGTGATAGTACGCATGAAGTTTATTCGCTGCTGGCATTTCTGATGCAGATACTTAATGTGCTTTCCCCAGGTGCATTTAGAATCGAACCAGACCCCTAGGTATTTATAAGACAAACTTTGAGTTATTGTTTTACTCATGAGTTGAAGCGGTATTTGTGCTGGTTCACGCTTTTTAGAAAAAAACAACTAACTCAGTTTTCTCCGGAGAGAATTCGATACCCAGCTTTACAGCTCAGGTAGACAAATTGTCTAGAGTATCCTGCAACGGTCCCTGCAAGTTGTTCGCCCCTGGTCCTACAATTGAAACAACGGCGTCATCCGCAAGCTGTCTTAGCGTGCAATTTTCCATGAGGCAGCTATCGATGTCTCTGACATAAAAATTATAAAAAGGGGCTTAAACAAGAGCCTGGGGAGACCCTTGTAGCTAATTCGTGAAGTTGTCGAAGACCATGAGAAAAGCTCATATGTTTCTCAGACAACAAATTGTACAAATAGTTGTTTAGTAATGGTGAAAGGCCACACTCGTGGAATTTGTCTGAAAGGACGTCTACACAAACTGAATCAAAAGCCCCCTTAATGTCCATGAAAACTGAACCCATTTGCTCATTTTGGGCATAGGCCAGCTGTATTTCTGTTGAAAGCAGCGCAAGACAATCGCTCGTTCCTTTGCCTCTGCGGAAACCAAATTGAGTATGAGATAGAAAGCCATTAGATTCAATCCATTTGTCGAGCCGATGGAGAATCATCTTCTCTAGCAGCTTCCGTATACACGACAACATCGCAATTGGACGATAAGAGTTGTAATCCGACGCGGATTTCCCGGGTTTTTGTATAGCTATAACTCTAACCTGCCTCCATTCATCCGGAACAATATTGCACTCCAGGAACTGATTGAATAAGTTCAGCAAGCGCCTCTTTACGACGTCTGGGAGGTTTTTCAACAAGTTAAACTTGATTTTATCCATTCCTGGCGCAGAATTGTTGCATGAAAGAAGAGCAAGTGAGAATTCGAGCATAGAAAAGGGCGCATCCAATTCGTTACGATTGGTTTGAGTATCGCGAGCAATTCGTTGCACCGGAACCGAATCTGGGCAAACTTTCTTGGCGAACGCGTAGATCCACCGGGAAGAGCTTTCCTTGTCTTCATTCTCCAACGACGCATTTCACATTCTTCTCCCGACGGTCGCATCGACGCCTCACGCGATCGACGCCTCACGCGATAGCCCTTCGACGAAGTGACGCCAATATCCGCGTTTCTTGGCTTTGGCGAGGCTCTTAAACTTAGGCTCAAGAGCAATGTACCGCTCGTAGTTATCTCGCAAACCGCGCTTCCGATATGCTTTAAACGCGACGGATTTTTCATTGTAGACCTCAGTACATTCGTCATCCCACCACGGAGTGGGCGAACGCCGCCGAATTGTTGATCCTGATACCGGTCTGCGCTGTGCCTCGATCGCACATTTGAGGATTAACCCGGATAAAAACCGATACTCTTCCAATGGAGGAAGGACTTCGACCGATAGCTCGCCATCGATGATCGCTTCAGCGAATTTACCCCAGTCGATGCACTTCGTGAGGTCGTACGCAATGTCGATCGAGCGAGGTTGACACAAACCATTTGGTGATTGAAATTTTGATAGGCAGATGATCACTACTATGGGGATCTTGAATCACTTTTCACGTGCAATCCAATGATAGTGAATTCGAACAGATTGAGAGGTCAACGGTTCACTTTACTCAAAGTAAAAACTGGATCTAATCAAAAATTGAGTTGATCTACTTTTTAACGAAAATTGAGTAACATATCCGTGAGAGAAAAAGAGATAGCATACAATTGTAATCAAGAATTGAGTAAAGTGAAGCGAGAGTGTAACCCACCTCTAATTTTTCTCTCACGAAAATGTTACTCAATTTCCGTAAAAAGTGGATCTACTCAATTTTATGAGTAAATCCACTCAAAAATTGAGTACAATGAAACGCGAGTGAACAGCGAAGCATTTTTTATCGTTGACTACTATTGGACCGCCCCGAAACATATTTTCTTATTGCATATGATAGTGCCAGATGATGGAAAATATAATCAAAAGCATAGATCTCTTCGTCGACTTTCTCTTTCGTTACTAGCTTGTCTATTAAACGATTTGCTGAGATTTTCGGCGTATTGGATCCTTAATCACGCTTTATACTACCGTACTGTATGTTGAACATAAGTGAACATGTCTTTAAATAGCCGTGGGAACGCAAAGAGAGTCTCCCAATGTTAGTTAGGACCTAATGCATTGTTTAGCTTGAAATTACTGGAAGAAACATGAAATAAAATGTAATTTAAGATCATTTAAATATGAAATAAATTTAACTTAATGTTCAACATCAAATTCACGCCAACAAATGCAAAATACACAAATGCAAAATTGGAGCTAACTTTTTCAGCAGATAGTAATTAAACTGATGATGTATTTTAAATCTTCAAAATAACAGTAATAAATTGCTAATCAACCATGATTTATGCATCATATCATTAGCCCGATAGATAGAACTTATATTCGTATCATTAAAACTGAAATAATTTGGAAAATGTAAGAGTTTTAAACCTCTTTCGTAATAACTGATTAAGCCGTTCCCTACTCTAAATGACGACGAGAAAAACATTACCGGTAAAATTAGAAGTTGTGTTTTCAAAACCTCTAATTGGAAATTAATTTCTATTACATGTTGTCTTTTGGAAGTGTAAAAATGAAATTTCACATCGCTAGAATCAGCCATGTCCAAACACTACACTGCACGCCGAGCTGCTTTGCACCACGCTAGTGCGTGCATTATATTCGCCTCTTTGACTCCGTGCATCCTGGCTCACACCCAACACCGGTGGGTACAACAGCAATGTCAGTGCTCGTGGTTTGGCTTTGGACACCGTGACTGATGCTTCGGCAAACACCACAGCCGAGTGTTTCCGATTTTGTCCGATTGCAGAATACACGCGTGGTTTATTTTTTTTCTTTCTAACCGAGCCGTGCTTGTTAAATTCAATCCACTTATGCGCCCGTCAACAGCCAAGAAAACAAACCAATAAGCTAATTATCAAATTTTAAGAATCATCCAACTAGCATTGCTCTATCCGTGGCAACCAGTGTCATACTGGGTGTATGTTGAGAGCTTTCATGTTATCGTAGCCACTCGGCTCGTGTATTTTTCCAAAAATCAAACCCGGTGTCAAAAGCAATACACGAGCGGGTACACTCGTGTCGCGTGCATTACGTTGCGGGTTCATCAATAAGCACGACACTAGAGTGGTGGATTACAGCCACTTGGTGGTGTGTTTGCAGTCCAGTTCGGCTCTCGTGCAGAACGGTCTGGTGCTTTTACCAAGGCTGGCTAGAATCGTTCTGTGCCATTGCCAGTCAAGGTGGTGGATTCGTTCCTGCCTTGACCTACCTCACATGGGGATGAGCGGGAAAGGATTGTTGTGTGCTGGCTTCTAAATACTGGTTTACAAATGCCCTACGCTACCCTAATTTCAAACTACTTCTGTTCAATTTCACAGCCTGCCGAATGCTATCGGACCTATCAATTATTTTTCTTCACATCTTCGGCTCTTGCAGAAATTGCTGTTCACTACTAGGATCCCATGATGATGGAAAGATATTTCCAATTTCAAAACATTATAATTCAATTATCGTTTTCATGCTAATTTTAAGAACACTACTTTAGTTTTCACTGTTATCTGAAATTGAGTTTCAGTATCGATGAAATGAAGTGACATTAGCTTACAAGTCATGCGGAAAAAGTTAGGAAAATCTCCCAATCATATGTCTGATGATAATAACAGGATTAGGAACGTTAATCTCTCATGTCGCCAAACGTTTTCTCAATTTTCCTTTTGACTAATACTCACCCCCTGCTCCGGCTCATTCGTTGCCATGTGTGCCTTTTACGATCCACTAACTTGTCATACTTCGAGGTACAGCTTTTGTTATTGTAGACTAGGTAGAAGTCAATTCATTCTTCGACCCCTATTCCCCCCAGGTAGCGAATGAGTAACAACTACCCAGCATCTTCGCCAGAGAGTTCGATGGAATACTACTTAAATGTCTACCCAACAGGTTATGGCCATCAGTTTAGTAAAATCCCGCGGACAATCAAAATGCAGCAGCATAGTAGTTTTTTCGAACGATCATCGCTCGTACGGAAGCCAATCCGGTTTAAGAAGCATCAACCGTTGACGAAGCGTTCCTCATCAGTGAGAAAACCCATCAATCCTCCCTCGGCGGAACGAATCAGCCTGGACAGAAGCTTCGCCCCTCTGCCGGACAAAAACAGCGACAAACGCCAATTGACGGCAAGAAAGTCACCCCATCTGAGCGAAAGAAGATCACTGCGGAAGCATCACACGAGAAGGATGAGCGCAAGTAGCTCCCATCGCAAGACGGGGACCATGAGTAGGCGAGTGACTAGACTGGTTTCCAGAGTACTGCATTTTAAACCAGCGAAAAAGGTACCGTACAAGAAGTTGTCTTGTTAGATTGTAGTGTGTTTTTAATTTATAAATAAAGGATTTCGAATACGATAATACGCTTGTTTCAAAATTAGACCTGGCATCTGTATTCAATGAATTGATTATGGAACTATGAGTAATAAATTACGCTAAAATAGGACATACTTTTTCTGCTCAAACCCGAAGCAAGCTTATCTACCTCGTCTGCCGCTGATAGCACCCTTTTCTCCTTACTTGGCAACCTTGATGCTGAGATACATCTTCCCTTGGATCGTCTGCTTGACCGGATTTATCTTCTTCAGTATGGCAGTCATTGTTTCCACCAGCTTCTCACTCGAGACACCCGTTTTCTTGTTCTTGAACTTGGTCAACAGCTCGGTTGTCGTCATCGGCTTACGCATCAGATAGCGCCGCACAGCCTCCTCGGTGATGCCATAATCACTGGAAAATATCCAAAAGACAATAATTCAATCAACAATTTGAAACCCTCTCATCGCAAACTTACTCTTTACTGCTTGAACTGACCAGCCCGGTAAAGGTCGGTGGTAGCGCCAGCCCCGATTCCATCTTGGTCTTCTTGGCCGGCGTTGACATCGGACTGTTGCTATTGTCCGACCCAGTGAAATCTGTCATGGGCATGTTGGAACCGGCAAGCTTTCGCTTGTTACTTTCCAACTGCGACATACTCGGCGAAGCCGACCGAGAATTATTCGCGCTGGACAGATTCGAAGCGGCGCCGCCTTCCTTATCCTTCTTGTGCTTCTTCTTTTTCTGCTTGGAATTGCTATTGTCCCCATCAGAGTCGGAACTGTCCGAGCTGGAACCACTCGACGAATCCTTCTTATCGTTTTCCGGCTTCTTCTTCTTCTTTTTGTCCTTCTTCTTTTTCTTCGACTGTTCCTTGGCATCCTTTTCTTTCGTTTCTTTCTCCTTGTCCTTGGCTTTGCCATTCTTCTCTTCGTCTTTCTTGTTTTCATCTTCGTCCGATTTCTTCTCCTCATCCTCGGAGTCCTCGTCCGATGTCAACAGCTTCCGGAGGGCATCTTCCTCCGCTACTGACTGCAATTCCTTGTTTGCCTTCGCCTCCGGTTCCGACTCGCTGTCCGATGAATCAGAAATGTAATCCAGCTCCCGACCTTCCTCATCTCCATCGTCCGATTCCTCGAACGCTTCCTCATCAACGTCTCGTTTTTTCTTCTTTTTATCCGCTATCGCCTTCTTGTTCTTTGCTTTCTTATCAGCTTCATCGTCACTATCTTTCTCCTTAGGCTTCCCTTCCGCATCTTCATCGTCGTCGGAACTCATATCGTCCGAGTCGATCCACTCATCCATATCGCTGATCTTCAAATCCTTTGCCTTACCCCCTCCACCCTTCTTCCCTTTAGTCTCCTCTAGATCCTCCGGAATATCATCGTCCTTCTTCATACGTTTTTTCAACATCAGCGAAAAGTAATTGATCGTCCTTTTCCGCCGGCCAAACTCCAACTCGGCCTCCTCGGCCGACAGTGCCTTGTACCGTTGAATCGGCTGAAAGTTATACCACTCATTCAACGGATAGGCCTCAATGGCACCATCCGGAGCATGCGTAAACACATAGAACGAAGCATTCTCTCCCACACCTCCTTCCCGGATCCCACGGAACTTCTTCCCATCCTTTTTCCCTCCGGCCTTCAGAATCCACGGTTGCGCGTCCGGTCTGTACTTCTTCGCTATTATGCCATATCGCTTTCGCCGAGCTTCCTCTCGCAAATCACGATTAAACTCCGATCCCGCACCAAACTTGGGCATATCTTCGTCCATCCCTTTGAATTCCTTCAGATTGTTCTCTCTTTCCATCTTCACCGAACGCCACTGTGTAAAATCCACGTTCAACGTTGCATTGTAGCGCATGACGTGATACTTCTTTTTCAGGTTTTTCGGAGCACGAATCGAGAACTCCTGCACTGATGCTGGCGGTCCGGAGGAACTACCACCGGCAGCGCCAATTCCGGATGGGTGGCTCTACAAGTCGGTTAATCCATTGAGAAACAAACAGCGAAAAATTTAATTTGATACTTACCGATGGACCACTCATTCTAAATATTTGCTACTGTTTTATTTTTCACTTTCTGTTCCTATGGTTCGGGCGTAATTAGCAGACTTAAACCGAAAGAAATTCAAATTTTTCTAGCAATGGTGGCGATAGAATCTCCGTACCGAAATGCGTTGCTGCGTTGCACTCTTCACAAGAAGCAAACCTAGAACATGACGGATAAAGAGATGAAAGCGGAATGCGGATGACAGTGGGAGACGATGAAATGGTTGCAAAATATAAACACAAGTTTTGTACCGACAGAAAACATCGCAAAATATTAGGTCATATGAATAAAAACGAGTAATTCGACACAAATTTTTCATTAGGCCTAACTGACAAACGTAAACAATGGCTTCTTCGTTAAATTTCTCGTTATTGAAAACTCGCCTAATCAATCCACCCCGATCATTTCGAAGAGGAAGTGTTCACCTATCCGATAGAATTGGAGGCTTACATCAGTAGCTTTAGTGCCACGAGAAATTTACGGTAGAAGCCATTGTTTACGTTTGTCAGTTAGGCCCTAATGAAAAATTTGTGTCGAATTACTCACAAGCAAACCAGTTTGAGTAAAGCAAACTGTTTGAGCATTTGCTCAAATTCGTATGAATAAAGTAACTGTTGTACTTTACTCGAGTAAGTTCGAATTTCGAATATGGAAGAATCCAGGTTGAAAAAGACGAAGACACTGAGTGGTGATAAATCGACAGTTCCATGTTAAGTATAGGACGAACATTTTAAAATGCTTATAAAAATTCAAATGAAATTCTAATTGAAAAGCGGTTTGTTGTATGTATGTAAGAAAATCCATAACTACTCAATAAAGCCATTTTCAGCAAAATAAAAACAAATCAAAATAATGCCCCTATTTTGCAGTTTAGGATTTTCTCTTGCATCATACAAAGACTGCGTTTAAATAAAATTTTATTTGAATTTATTAGAAGCTATTTCAAGACGTTCGTCCTATACTTTAACATGGGAGCTGTCAGAGTTATCACCGCTCGGTGTCTTCTTCTTTTTTCAACTCGATTCTTCTATAGCATTTGCTCCGTCAAAACAAATTTCCCTTGCTATTCTTAGGTACACGCAGAAAAAAAATATCGTCATAACAAACATATTCAAGGTAAATCCAAACATAAATCTATTTTATTCTGGCCGCAAACATAAATTTGCTTTATTTCAAACATATTTTATGTTTAAAACCAAGTATCATCGATGTTTGAAATAAAAATCATGTTATGCTTATTTTAAACATATTAATGATAAGAATAAACGTACAAATGTTTGAAACAAGAATAAATTATGATTGTTTTTAGAAAATATTTCGATTATTTTGGTTGCGGTCTAAATTTTATTTATTCTATGCATCTGAGTTAGTTTAATTCTGGTTGTGGCTAGAATGCCAACAGGTTCCAAGAACCGAGCAAATAATCTACTGATTAATGTGATGATTGGCTCTGTTGCAAGCGAATGCTTGCCTCGGCTCACATTCTGGAGAGGAAGTACTCGTTAAAATTCCCGATGAATGTATTGTTGAAATTAACATGCTTTGAATTTTATTCAAAAATTATTAATTTTGTCCGAAACATGCTTTCTATTTCCTTTAAATATTTTTTGTGTTTCAAGTTTAACATCGACAGTTTTAATTTAAATGGACGAAATTTTTATCCGTCCTGAAAAAAAGCATTGTTGGTAAACAAAAAAAATGTCTTGAAATATCAATACGGGAAAATGTCTGACGATTCCTTCAACGAGGAGTATCTGGAGAATCAACAGAATCACAGTAAGTCTATTTTATTTACCATGAAGGATAGTGAAAATGGAAATCAGAATGCAACGGGCGGCGAAACTACCTGCAAAAAAACTGCTGAAGTTTGTGTATATTCTGGCTTCCTTTGGAGACCTCTACAGGAAAAATCTCAAACACCGTCAGCGAAACAGAAAAATGCATGTCCGTTCAGCAAGTGACGATACAACAAGACGCAAAGTAAAGTCGGACCGGAAGTAGATTGCAAATCGAAAAATTGTTCTGAACGAATTGGAAAGAAAGTTTTTCCAGTTGATGGAAGGCTATGACCTTAGTAAGTTCTATGTACTTTGTAAAATTGGCTTTTCTGTTGTGATGTAAATTTAAACAATGTTGTGATTGTTGTTGTGTAAATCAAACCATGCATATAAATCGTTTCCACAAAAATATTTATTTGTTACTTGGAATCCGAGATCACCAAAAATACTTCATCATTTGTATATTTGATAATACATTTGACAAACATGTTTGAGCAACAAAGCTCACATTTTCTTGAAAAAAAAAACCACGGAACACACGATTCTGTTGGTTCGATTTCAGCTGAGTATGCTCAACAGGTGACTCAAGATTTTGTGAGCATTTACTCAGATTATACTTTTTATTCATATGGATTTGGATGTTCGAAAAGTAAATACTCAAATTCTTGTTTTTGTCATATTGATGTGAGTAAATGCTCAAGTAAAAGGTTTGACGTACGCATTTTAGCAAAGTAAAAGCTTTTACTCACTTTATTCATATGACCTATTGGATTAATTAGCGTACATTTTTCGAAAGGTCCTATACTGCCTATAATCGCATATCAGTCCCATCTGGAAAATCATCGAGCTGAGAAAACAACGCTTGAAGGTGTGTTTGAATTTTTCGTTATTTTTGCTGTTTGGTATGGTCTATTCAAGTTTTTTCAACATGATACTATGCAGTTGAACTCAATCATGACTTAATCTTTAAAAGATATTAACTTCCTCAAAAATTGCATTGAAAAGCAAGGAAGAGACTGGAATGCGATTCCCAAGTAACCACGAGGCTGTATTTGCATGCATATATAGGGCATATGTATTACGTCTACTGCATCATTAAAGCTGGATTAAATCTGAAAAGGGCCCCACTAAGTTCGAACTAAAGCTATATCTTTTGTAATGCCATAAGACATTGCTAAAGTAGCATTATTGCATTGGTAATGCATCACAACATGCTTAAGCTAATCGAAAGCTTCATTACTTGACAACTGTTGAATTGATGCAATCCCGCATTACTGATGTTGATTTTGGGTTGAATAAGTGCAATAATATAATGCTTGTGGTTACTTGGGTTATTTTGCCTACTAAGTAGC
>JASCZW010013912.1:0-24241 GCA_034211315.2 Aedes japonicus | reverse complement strand
GGATCAAAAAAAAAAAAGAAAAAAAAGCAGTGGAGTGCGTGGCAGCAAGGTAGCGCATGAAAAACAGGTACGCGTGCAAAAAAAAAAAAAAAAAAAAAAAAATGCAAGATGTGTTGTGTGTTTGTTCGTTTTTGTGTTTCATCAAAAAAAAAAAAAATTTTTTTTTTTTTTTTTTTTTTTTTTTTTTTTTTTTTTTTTTTTTTTCTTTTTCTTTTTTTTTTTTTTTTTTTTTTTTTTTTTTTCTTTTTTTTTTTTTTTTTTTTTTTTTTTTTTTTTTTTTTTTTTTTTTTTTTTTTTTTTTTTTTTTTTTTTTTTTTTTTTTTTTTTTTTTTTTAAAGGCGGGAGGGGTGTCAAAATATAATAAAATCCTTTCCCGGACCCAAAAACCCCTGCATACAAATTTGCATAGCGGTAGGGATAGTTCTCATGTTTGGTTTAAATTTGTGTTTCGTTTGCTTAGCCCCCCTTTTCAGTGTGAGGAGAGGTCTTAAATTACCACAAAAATCATTTCTTGCCTTCAAAAACTCACCCATACCAGTTTTGGTCTCCATTTGCTTGATTAGTTCTCGAGTTATGCAGGAATTTGTTTTTCATTTGCATGGGATCCCACCCTTTCTAGAAGCGGTGAGGGCTCGAACTATCATAAGATGCTTTTCCGGTCCCAAAAACCACTGAATACAAATTTGCTACAGTAGGTATAGTTTTCATGTTTGGTTGAAGTTTGTTTCATTTGTATGAGAGCCCCTTTTGAGAGGGACCACTATAAAGCTCATTTCATGCCTTAAAAAACTCGTCCATTCCAAATTTGGTTCCATTTGCTTGATTATTTCTCGAGTTATGCAGAATATTTGGTTTCCATTTGTTTGAGAGCACCCCTCCCCTCTTCTTCCTCATAATGACGGAAGAGTCACAAATCACCATAGAAACATTTCCTCCTTCAAAAACTTCCACATGCGAAATTTGGTTCCATTTCTCTTATTGGTTCTCGAGTTATGCAAGGACTTGCGTTTCATTTGAATAGGTTCGCCCCCCTTTCAGAAAGGGGAGGGGTCTCAAATCAACATAGAACAATTTTTTGTCTTCAAAAACCACCACATACTAAATTTGGTTCCATTTGCTTGATTAGTTCTCGAGTCATTCAGAATAGTGTATTTCATTTGTATCGGAGCCCCCCCCCCTTTAGGATGGCGAAGGGGTCTCAAACCAACATAGAAACATTTTTGTCTTAAAAACCACCACATGCTAAATTTCGTTCCGTTTGCTTGATTAGTTCCCGAGTTATGCAGAATATTGTGTTTTATTTGTATGGGAGCCCCTTTATGGACGGGGAGGGTTCTCAAGCTACCATAAAAACCTTTTTGCCTTCAAAAACTCACAAATGCTAAATTTGGTTTCTTTTTGCTTGATTAGTTCTCGAGTTGTGTAGAAATTTGTGTTTCATTTGTATGGGAGCCCCCTTTCAGAGGAAGGGAGGGGTCTCAAACCATCATAAGATTATTCTCCGGCACCAAAAATCTCTGCATACAAAATTTCACGCCGATCGGTCCTTCCGCTCGCGAGTTAAATCGTGACAAAGCGAAACCCCAACTCATTTTTATTATATAGACTAGCTGATCCCGGTGCGAGCGTTGCTACGCCTGCAACTAAATGAATGAACATTACATAGAACTGACGCTTTTTTTGTTTTGGGTAATGGAGTTCAAACTTCTATCAGAACATTCTTTTTACCCAGACAATACACAGTTTGTGGCTTAGTTACCTGGATAATTCTCAGAATTGGTTGAAATTTGTGTTTGAATTCACCATAGAAACATTTCTTGCATTCAAAAACCCTGCATACCATTTTTGATTACATTTACTTGATTAATTCTCAAGCTATGCAGAAATTTGTGTCTCCACTTTTAGAAGGCGGAGGGTTCTCAAATCATCATAGAAACATTTCACTCCTTCAAAAACCTCCATATGCCAAATTCGGTTCCATTTTCTTGATTAGTTCTCGAGTTATGCATAAATTTGTGTTTCATTTGTATGGGAGCCCCCCCCTTCAGAAAAGGGGGGGAGGGGTCTCAAATTAGCATTGAAACAGTATTCATCTACAAAAACTTCCACATGCCAGATTTGGTTCAATTTGCTTGATTAGTTCTCGAGTTATACAGAATATTGTATTTCATTTGTATAGGAGCCCCCCCTTTCAGGGCGAAGAGGAATCTGAAACCATCATAGAAACCTTTCTTGCCTTTAAAACCTCACACATGCTAAATGTGGTTTCTTTTGCTTGGGGTCTCAAACCACCGTAGAAACATTTCTTGCCTACAAAACCTCCACATGCCATATGGTTCCATTTGTTTGATTAGTTCTTGAGTTATGCAGAAAATAGTTTTTCATTTGCATGGGAGCCTCCCTTTCTAGAGGCGGAAGGGGTGTCGAACTATAATAAGATCCTTTCCCGGACCCAAAAACCCCTGCATACAAATTTGCATAGTGGTAGGGATAGTTCTCATGTTTGGTTTAAATTTATGTTTCGTATGTATGGTAGCCCCCCTTTTCAGAGTGAGGAGAGGTCTTAAATTACCACAAAAACATTTCTTGCCTTCAAAAACTCACCCATACCAATTTTGGTTCCATTTGCTTGATTAGTTCTCGAGTTATGCAGGAATTTGTTTTTCATTTGCATGGGATCCCACCCTTTCTAGAAGCGGGAGGGCTCTCGAACTATCATAAGATGCTTTCCCGGACCCAAAAGCCACTGAATACAAATTTGCAAGCAGTAGGTATAGTTCTCATGTTTGGTTGAAATTTGTTTCATTTGTATGAGAGCCCCCTTTTTAAGAGGAAGGAGGGGCTTTGAACCACCATAAAAATATGTCATGCCTTAAAAAACTCGTTCATTCCAAATTTGGTTCTATTTGCTTGATTATTTCTCGAGTTATGCAGAAATTTGGGTTCCATTTGTTTGAGAGCACCCCCTCCCATCTTCCTCCTCATATGACGGAAGAGTCTCAAATCACCATAGAAACATTTCCCTCCTTCAAAAACTTTCACATGCGCAATTTGGTTCCATTTCTCTTATTAGTTCTCGAGTTATGCAAGGATTTGTGTTTTATTTGAATAGGTTCCCACCCCCCTTTCAGAAAGAGGAGGGGTCTCAAATCCACATAGAACAATTTTTTGTCTTCAAAAACCACCACTTACTAAATTTGGTTCCATTTGCTTGTTTAGTTCTTGAGTTATGCAGAATAGTGTATTTCATTTGTATCGGAGCCCTCCCCGGAGGTTGGGAAGGGGTCTCAAACCAACATAGAATTTTTTATCTTAAAAAACCACCACATGCTAAATTTCGTTCCGTTTGCTTGATTAGTTCCCGAGTTATCCAGAATATTGTGTTTTATTTGTATGGGAGCCCCCCCTTTTATGACGGGGAGGGTTCTCAAGCTACCATAAAAACCTTTTTCGCCTTCAAAAACTCACACATGTTAAATTTGGTTTCTTTGGCTTGATTAGTTCTCGAGTTGTGTAGAAATTTGTATTTCATTTGTATGGGAGCCCCCCTTTCCAGTGAAGGGAGGGGTCTCAAAGCATCATAAGATTATTCTCCGGCCTCAAAAATCTCTGCATACAAAATTTCACGCCGATCGGTCCTTCCGCTCGCGAGTTAAATCGTGACAAAGGAAACCCCAACTCATTTTTATTATATAGATGACAAATGCACAACAAATGTGTTTAAAGTGGAATAAGTTCGCCGGTACAGTGTCACCAGCGACTGTGCAGATCATGATCCGTTTGAAACGGTAAAGTAATAAATAGTTATATGTGAATATGTTTGAAAGCTCAATAAATACCCTTTTGTTTGACGTTTTGATCAACCATGAATGTTGTCTATTCTTGAGTTATAATCACTTGAATGCGTCCAAATTTACTTTGAATCGGGCTTTACTTGATAGCCAGTGAAAACTAGATTGTTCATAATCCCATCCTCACGCAAATAGAAACCTTCCTTTATGGCCATCCTTGATTTGCATTCCCACATGGCTGTACGTCATTTTTTTTCAGAATTGAACATAATAGCCAAACCTCTAACGACCATCTCAATAGCATCGTGGTTTTGCCAGACGAACAAGAGCCGTTGCATAAAAACAAGTTTCCTCCCACTCGGTCAAACTAGCTGCTTCTAGAGCTCGTCATCGTCAACCAAATGTGCCAGGGAATTTTTTCGATGACCATATTCATGTAAACGGTCGTGAATGTGATCATAGCCGGGAGCGTCTACCGCGAATGGAATTTCCCCTGAATAGATTCTGTGATAAATTTATAAGCCCTTCGAGCTGAACGGAAGAAACTACCCTGCCCGCCTCAACCGAACGTAACGAACTCCAGCTCAACTCATCTTAACTTAATTTCACTCGGTCCATAACTCGTTCGGAACTGCCAGCCACCCCCTCAAGGCTTCCATCATCCGCTAGAAACCCCTCGTCAAGTGGCCGGACGAGGAAAGAAGTTCTAACTTTTCCATCTCCTGAGGATGGAGCGAACTGAAGCGACTTGTATGCTTCTTTTCCGCCTTGCGGTCACAATAGTGCACTGCAAGAGGAACAAGAAACTGTCAAATCCTTACTATTTTTCTACAACTCTTTCTGTTTTACTTTGTAAAGGTAGATAGCTACTGTGGCCCTTGTTCTTTTCAGTGCAAGATTGGATTCAGAACGGTGGTCCGGTTTCTTTTATTTTCCCACGACCGTCCGTCGACTATTCTTACTCGCGCGCTGCATCCTGTATATCCCGGAAGTAGAGAAAAGTTTCCTGCTAAGCCGTTGCACCTTCATCCGGTGCTGGAGTTTTTCGCTCTGCAGAACAGGGCAGATATAGGGCACCGAATAAATACCAACCAACGTTCGTTAGTTTGAAAGCTCCTGAGGGCCGCGGCTTGTAGTCAGTGGTGGTGCAATCCAGCAGGAAACTATGCAACAATCTGCTTAAATTATTTACGAAATATTTATCATAGATTGAGTTGGGAAAATGATTTGGAGGAAGAAATTTAACAACCTAAGG
Organism: Aedes japonicus; assembly: GCA_034211315.2. Taxonomy (NCBI): domain Eukaryota; kingdom Metazoa; phylum Arthropoda; class Insecta; order Diptera; family Culicidae; genus Aedes; species Aedes japonicus. The sequence goes on along the minus strand of JASCZW010013912.1, from coordinate 19,195 downwards.
TGGCCAGGGGAGGCATGGGGGCGGTAAGAGGATGTGCGAAAGTTTCCCCAATTGTTTTCACTTGTATTGCCGCCTAGATAGTTTTCCTGTTGGGAGTTTCACTCGATATGTTTTCTGCGAAGTAATCTTCAGCTTAACTTTTGCGGTGGAATTGCATGGGCCGCAGTATAATAGAACTGGGATCGGCGTGGGGATTAAACTTTAACAAGCTTAATGGTACATATTTAAGCGGTCCGTTACAGTTTGCTGTCAATGATTTTGCAATTTTGTAGTTTCGGATTGCGCCAAGTGTGGGAATGAAGCACTTCGATCCTTTTACGTCTATACTTTTGTCACATATAAACCATCTTTTGCATTGATTCACTGATTGAATAATAATAAACCATACATCGAAGCAGACATTAAAGCACACACATTTATATTATAAATTTTGCACAAGATGTAATTCAAAATTAATTTACGTCAAGGAACGTTACCAACGATTTCATTTAAAATTAAGTGCCTCGAAACAGAAATAGATGCAACTCGACGAAAATTGTGTTTGATCGAATGTATTTTCTCATTTCTTTTGACTGATTCTTGCGTTCTAAAGGCCACTCTGAATGCAAGTGCCCCCACAGTTATGGAACGCACACAGATATGTGACTCTTTGTGTTCTAAGTTGCAGTGTTGCGATTTCTCTGAGGATGATCACCCGGGTGCACATTTTTAGCTTACTTTGGTAAATCTCACTTAGTCTCTACGGAATTTTTTTCCTGACACCACTGTGGATATTGTTCGACACAGCACGGGAGAACGAGAGAATTGACAGTTCTCTGCCTGAGCGTTCATACTAGCATTGGGCAAATTATACGTAGGTATCGATATTGGAGAATCGATTCTCCGATTTAATGATGGAAAAGTATCGATACTTTTTTATTCCAATACAAAAAATGAGTTGAACATCTCTTTTATGTATCATTATTAATTTTTCCGAGATATATTATTTATTAAAAAGTCAGATTTAAAACAACAACAGCAAAACATATTTGATAATTCAAGTTATCAGTTCAAAATATGGAAACGTCCATTAATTACGTCACGTAAAAAGTAACTTTTTATACCCCCCCCCCCCTTATCACGTTTTTTCATAAACCTTCAATTTTTTTTGTATAGATCGTCACGTTTTCTTAAACCCCCCCCCCCCCTACTGCGTGACATAATTAATGGACCTTCCCTATTCGGCTCTTGATTCTGTTATTCCAGTACACGAACGCCAGTTTAGCCATGCATGAGGAAATCAACCTGTGCTTGTTATCTATAACTTCCCCCGTCCGAGAAAACTATCACACTGGTCCCCATTATCGATAAGAAATCTCGAGCGATTGGGTAACTGTGGCAATATTTGCTGCGAATCCTTCCCCAAGCTTGAAAAGGATCCACAGAACATAGTACGACTGGTTGATGAAAAAAAATCCTAGTTCACCCGAAATGTCCGGATTGTCAGAGTCGAGAATCACAGAATATTCGTGAACCAGTCATGTATAAATCGTTGATAATTTTGATACTTTCTTATATTCAGATTGAAAACGAACATTGTATGACTTTAGATAGGGAAAATCCCAAAAACTTCCAGTTGGAACTATTTTTTTTATCATTGTACACTCAGTAGCAAAAAAAAAGCCGAGCAAAATTTTGCTTCCAAAAAATGCCATGTTCAACCTACTGTAACTTTGTCAATTATCAATATTTTTAGCTGAAACTTCGACAATACTGTAACTAATGTATACACCTAATGTAACCAAAATTTTATGTTGATCAAGTTTATAAATTGGACGTTATCATAACATATGTGATAGAAGTCATTTTTGGACATACCAATTTCAAAAATCCGTATTTCTGTGAAAAATTTAGATAACATATTTTTAAATTTCACAATAGCCAAAACATACTATAGGAAATAATGTGGACGAAATTTGAACTGTTTCATCAAGTGGTTTGGACTACAGCTGGCGTCAAGTTGACGCACCAACATGAGGATTTCCATTTTCACCCGATATTGACCGTGCTGAAATATCGGTGCAAAAAAAGCCGAGGTGAATTCTTCTAATAATACTGTATAACACTGTAGACGTAGTTTTCAATCCAATTGCCTGCCAGTATGCCATATTTTGAAGTTCTTCGTGAGTTACACTAGTTATTTTGGATATTTCAGGGGTAACAAATCATGTGTCTTAATAAGATGAATTCACTCCCGGCTTTTTTTTGCACCGATATTTTAGCACGGTCAATATCGGGTGAAAAAGGAAATACTCATGTTGGTGCGTCAACTTGACGCCAGCTGTAGTCCAAACCACTTGATGGAACAGTTCATTTCGTCCATTATTTCCTATGTATATGTTGGCTATTGTGAAATTTAAAATATGTTATCTAAATTTTTCACAGAAATACGGATTTTAAATTGGTATGTCTAAAAATGACTTTTTCACATATGTAATGAAAACATAAAATTTATAAACCTGATCAACATAAAATTTCGACCACATTAAGTCTATACATGGTTTATAGTGTCGTGAAAGTTTCAACTAAAAATATTGATAATTGACAAAGTTACAGTAGGTTGAACATAGCATTTTTTGGAGCTAAATTTTGCTCGGCTTTGCTACTGAGTGTATCAAATGGAAAAATCGAAAGAAATTCAATAAATCGGAAAATCGAAACCGAAGTATCGATCTTTCGATCTTCGATACGATATCGCCCATCGCTAGTTCATACACACGGGAAAAAATCTTGTAGTAGAAACTACCATTTTAGCCAACTACGCCTATCTTCAAAACTACTATACAATTTCAGACAAATTTACTACGTTTATGGTAAAACCGTCAATGTTTGTGGTATATTTAACAGATCTCATATTGATATCAACCGCACCATGGTTGATCTAATCGCAGACATGGTAAAATCAAACGCATTTATAGTCAGCTGAAAATTGTTGGTGTTTGCGCTTAATTTAACCCTCGGAATGGTAGTTTCTACTGCGTTTTTTTTGCGTGCACTTATTGCTGTGTGAACGACGTAGAGTGAAAAAGCAAAAAAAAGGCTGCACGACACTGACGTGAATGAAACCTAAATGTTAACAACAAGAAAAAAACGGCTGGAGAACGGGATGAACTTTACGAAATAGAGGCCTCAGATAGAATAGTCGGTAAAGGCACGCGTCTACCAATCCGGAGGCGGTGGGTTTAATTCCTAGTACAGTGGATTTAAAAAAAATCTCGACTTCACTGGGCATAAGATTATCATTGTCCTTGTCACACAATATACAAATTTATTCATTGGTGATTGGCTTCAAAAGCGATCAATTTAATAAATGTGGAAGAACACAAAGTTGAGAGTCTGGCAATAAGCTAATTGCGATTAGCTAAAAAGAAGAAGAAGAATATTATGAAATCAGTTACATTGTAAAAATGTTCAAATTCAAGTGTTATGGTACAAAACTAACAATGAAGGTTTCCACCAGGGTGACACTCCCGGTGAAATAATTCTGCTCTCTCTCGGTGCTCTCAGAGATCACTCACACGTTTCGGCCTGCTGTGATGTGAGGGTGTAAACGCGACACTTTGGTGTCCCTTAATCGATTTTGTAGCGATAAATTATATTGATGAAAATCTATGTATTAAGTCTGTTTGTCTGTGCTATGAGTGTTCATCGAACTGTCTCGTGCTCATGAATATGGCATTTGACTAACGGAGCAGTTCATATTCAACTCAAAGGTCACAAATCTATCTATTCACTGTCTCACAATATAACGAACAATTTTCCCCCCTCTAGTAGTGCCTCATAATATGATTTTCTACAACATTTAAGATAATCAATTTTTTATCGGATTTCAGCGGAATAAATGCATGAAGTGTTTTATTGATCAAAATGACTAACTCAACCAAGGCCAATCGAGGTTTCACGTTATCATTACGTGAGTTCTGTGATTTTTTAATAAATATTTAACAATGATTTCAGCATTTGGTGTCCCATATCTGTAGAGGCGCTGCACTTTTTTTTTCATACAAAGAAGTGGTCAAAAATATTTTCTGGATTTGTCTGTATATGAATTGATAATTAAACACCCTTTTGAAATCCTAACGTCTTCGAAGTTCTCCGAAGTGTTCTCCAAAGTTAAGATAGTAATGGTCTATTGAGTCAATTTGGGTTGATACGCATGTTCCTGATGTATACAATACATAATCAGTGCCCTAAATAAGCAGTATGATGACTTGGGCGTCTGATCGCATGTGCGATCCCCACTGAGCTACAACGCCTGGTGAGATCTGAAAACCATCAACCATACCACATTATCACCGACCATATCATGTGCGAGCGCAGGAAGATTAACCCATACATCGATCGTCGCTACAATCAATCGCATTGCCGTTATCAGTGTCCGTGATCAAGGAGAGCTGCGAGAGTACTACTGTCGGAGTTACATGAGCGAAACCCACCCGATCATCGCAGCAGAAGGTCTCCTAAGCATCCAGTGGAGAATAAAGGCGAGAAACCAAAATGGTCACGGTCCAACAGTGCGCAAGCCAGTGCTCGTCCATATTTAATGATGTTAGCTTTAAGTGAAATTATAGTGAAGTAAGAATAAACGTAGAAATTAGTTAAATAAATGTAGTTTGTCCGCGTAATCTAAACGTAGTTTGCCCGCGAAATAAAGTGTTTTTCCAGTGTTCATGTGTGTCATGTACTTGGACGAATTAAAGAGCGCTTCGAAGTGACAACGAATGATAGCATGATCAATGCATGCCCGTATCACCCTTCCAACACAATCCCGGATCGATGTATCTGAGCAACTCCGCCAACGGAGCTGTCAGTGCAAAAGAGCGGAACCGTTCAGCGTCTAAGAATGGTTATAACAAGATATTCAATGCTCTCCAAAATATCATGGAGCTAGGATCTTAGAATTCTGAGGGCTCAGTAAAGCTTCAACAATGTCCAGAATACATGTACATGTTCCAGGAGCTTAATATAGGCTTTTGATGTCAATAGGATATTTGTAGATCTCCAAAGTATTCTGAAGTTCCTATATTGTCAATCTACAAGCTCAATGTAGCATGTATTATGTCCAAAAATGTTTTAAGAATACGTGAAGTTCAAAACAGCCATCTGACAAAATGCCCATCATCGAATATTTTCAATAAGATAATTAATTCCCTCCAAAGTATTCTGAAGATAAGATTGTAAAGACTTACAGGCTCAAGTCACAAGTCACAGTCACAGATATATAAGGTTTTTTTTGCCAATTTAGAATTTAAAATAAAAAGACGTGGCTGGGTAGCTCAAGGGCTACTCTGAGTTCGGGAGTTCAATCCCAGGCCCGCCCCCTTCTTTACTATTTGTCACTTGCCCTCTTTCTATCGCCACTTGATTTAAAATAAAAAGCAGTCTGCTGCGCTTTCATTGATCGCATCACTTACCACAGTGAATCCATGATCTATAAATAACCTCACTAACACAAATCTATCCTTCCTTTGACAATTGTGGAGACGCAGAGGTAAACACGGCCTCTAACCAACGATTGTCAAACTAATCATCCTACCTCCCTTCCCAAAGACCGTGAGGACGTGGCCAGCACCGGTACTGATCGATCTATAAAAATAGACTGAACTAGTGGAATTGTACATCGAAGATGTAAAGCTACTCCCATGCTCCATCTATGTGGTTCTCTGAGCAATTACACCTAGTTCTGATCGGTAATGGAGTAGCAACCACGAAACGCACGGCCTTTAAAAAAAAATTAGAATTTAAAATAAATGTGTTATGTAAAGCCTACTTCAAATTCCTACCCATCCGTTAAAATGGTTTTTCATATTAACCTCGAGACGGCCGCGAGTAATCGGTTCTATCCTCCTAACTTTAGTTTAAAGATATCTGATGTATATAAAGACGAAACAATAAATGATCATATGACTCGTGCAATCGTGCACAAATAAATAATCATATGACTCGTGGACATAACACTTTTCCACATCGGAAAGCAGTTTGCGGTCACAAGAACAATAGCTGCAAGGTCAAATTTAGTAGATGAGATAATAGTTTACTTGATCATATGTGGCCCGGCGAGTATGGCGAACGAATAATATGTATTACAATAAATTATGATCCCTACCACCGGTCCACCATACTCTACAACAGCCACATCTTACCGGAAGCATCTTTATTGTTTTGCACGGTGCTCACTAGATCACTCGCGCCGACGAACAAAAGAAATCGCGATATGCCGATAGTACAATTTGGGCATCGACACAACCGTTCACAGCGAATGCCCGAAGCAGACTCTCAGATTTTCGTAAACTTTCAGTTTGTACAACTACATTCTACAAACTATCTTACTACTTGAACTAATATCTGCAACAACAAAATTGATTGCTGAATTTTCAGGTTTAAAACATATAGTCGAAATAAATCCCAAGATTACCGTAAGGGAAAAACTCTACTGCTAGAGGATATCATATTATATGCACTCGCACTTGCTCGAAAAGAAACACAATACGTAAACCAGAGAGAAACGCGAGAACAGGCCGAATCCCCGCTAGAACCGTTGTATAAAAAGATGATGAAGACTTCATCATCCTCTCAAAACGCTTTTATTAAAGTGCCTTCAGCCTTGATCCGACCTGCCACTGTACAATCTAGGACAACTAGCAGCATTTCGTACAGAGTAGTGCCAGATTGACTCCCACAGCTACTCCTCCAAAACCCCGAGCACAGTAACGGGAAATGTGTGAACGACCAGTGCGAGTGATTTGACTTGAAAATTGTTTCGAGAGCTTCCAAGAAGCTCTCTGCCACCTACTAACAATCTGCATATAATGTTTATTCACATTTTACCACCCCCGGCTCTTCACGGTTGTGTTCACCGTGGGCGAGGGCGGAGGAGAAGGTTGTGCGTTGAGCACTTTTGTTGCGCTCGTCGTCGTCGTCGTCGTCGTAGTTGTCGTTGACGTTGCCCTTCTTGTCACCGTTGCTGTTGGCTTCGGAGAACGATATGATAGGGGGCTGGTTTGGGACGATGGCAAAAGAACCGTCTTCGTCCTCAGATGCCATCTACCGATAATGTCAAGGAATAGGTCACAAACAGTCTACCCGTCGTCAGTGCCGAGCTGCGTGGGAGCCCCGTCAGAAGAAGCAACCGGTTAGTGACTCGTTGCAGTATTGTCCTCCTGGCTGCAGGGCATTTGCCCACCACCTCTACCCGCCATAAACAACCAGATAGCAACAATGCGAGCAATTTTCTTTTGAATTTTCCATCTTATCGTACTTTTTGTTTATGACTGCTTGTTGCTTGCACCACAGCCAACGCTTTGGCCTTTGGGCTGACGGCAACGCAAAAGGAAGGATATCAAGGTAAAACAACAATCACAGATTGAACAGATTTTTGATTGCAGAGTCCAATGCTATCTTGTGACCTTTTTCACTAATCGAATTAGTCTATTCGGTAGCGTATGGAAAATTCGAAAACTTGTTACCACAACCTCCGCGTTCCATAACAGTGTAGGACGGTTTCGATATCTGGCGTAAAATAACAGCGCAGAACGAGACTAGATCCAACCTTTTTCCCATTTTCCCTGTTCACAGCGTAGGACTTCTGTGTTAAAGGCAGGCTGGAAAGAATGTTAGCACATTTTCACTACACAACATCACTCAGCCAAAACTTTCCCTCCTGCAACCTACTGCTGCTCTACTGAAACTCTACTGTCGGAAGCCTTTCATAAAGAGAGAGGAAAGCCAAGGAAAAAAGAAGCTCGTAAGTCACTTTCTCTCCACCGGCTGCCTCACTCGAGCTGCTGCAATTTGGTAAGGATAACGAAGAGGGGGAAGACTATCAGCTTCTGTAAATGGATCGCTGGAAGGAGCTAGGTTGGCGGTCTTCCTAAAACAACGTGCAAAAGATGTTGTGGGTGGGACTCGAGACTTTCAAAAAAATAGAAAAGTGGAGTGGAGAACCTGGTTGTACAACAGGCGACACTTCTTCTGCTGCCCAAGGAACGGAACGGAACGGAAAAGTTTGCGTTCTTTTCAGGGTGAACTGTTTTAAAATCGCATAAATTTCCAGCCAGTTTTAAATCTTCGCTGGTGCCGCTCCCTCTCTGTTAGCCGCGTAACCACAAAAAGCCAGACACTTCTGCTTTGTATAGTTGTGGGGCGAGTGGTTTGACTATGGCATTATAATTTGCCGCGGGACAAATGACACACGGTGTACTGTATTGAATTGTATGGATTGTGACCGATCAAAATGGATTGATTGAAGAAAATACAGCGACTGAGTTTCTAAAAAGGGGAATTTTAGAGACCATATGTCTAAAATAAAAAATCAAAAATAGACCAGAAAGAACCAAAAGGAAAACAAATATTGAGTTCCTATTTGGTTTCCTTTTGGTTTCATTCTGGTCCCTTTTTGTGTTTCTGTTTGATTAAATGGCTAAAAATATACTTATTTTGACTGTGCATTTTTTCGACTGGCAAAAGTCACGGACGTCTACAATCAAGAGGTTTACTAGAATCTTCAGGGATCAGCTATAATCATCAAGGTGGCCATTTTTAATACTCAGATTTGTCTCAAATTTTCTCGGCTAGAGAATACATATTTTCCTGTATTTAAATTAGAATTAAATTCAGTAGCAAAAATTCTTAATCTTAATTGTCCAATTATCATTTTGATCCTTTCTGCTCGTCTTATGATCTAGAAGTATCTAGTGCTTTGAATACAAGATGCTGCAACGGAATCTGTGGAAGGCTTTTGCACTTATTACTGAATGTATTTTGCAATTCCGATAAGCAAATGAACATTTGACCAAATCTGAGCTGATCTGCAACGCAGTGTGTCATTTAACCTAGTGCCTGATTTTACAGTTCAATAAAAAAGCAAGGGCTCCGATACAAATGAAATACACTATTCTGCATGACTCGAGAACTAATCAAGCAAATGGAACCAAATTTAGTATGTGGTGGTTTTTGAAGACAAACAATTGTTCTATGTTGATTTGAGACCCCTACCTTTTCTGAAAGGGGGGGAACCTATTCAAATAAAACGCAAATCCTTGCATAACTCGAGAACTAATAAGAGAAATGGAACCAAATTTCGCATGTGGAAGTTTTTGAAGGAAGGAAATGTTTCTATGGTGATTTGAGACTCTTCCGTCATATGAGGAGGAATGGGGAGGGGTGTTCTCAAACAAATGGAACCCAAATTTCGGCATAACTCGAGAAATAATCAAGCAAATGGAACCAAATTTGGAATGGACGAGTTTTTTAAGGCATGAAATGTTTTTATGGTGGTTCAAAGCCCCTCCTCCCTCTAAAAAGGGGGGCTCTCATACAAATGAAACAAATTTTAACCAAACTTGAGAACTATACCTACTGCTTTGCAAATTTGTATTCAGTGGTTCAGTGGGTCCGGGAAAGCATCTTATGATAGTTCGAGAGCCCTCCCGCTTCTAGAAAGGGTGGGATCCCATGCAAATGAAAAACAAATTCCTGCATAAATCGAGAACTAATCAAGCAAATGGAACCGAAATTGGTATGGGTGAGTTTTTGATGGCAAAAAATGTTTTTGTGGTAATTTAAGACCTCTCATCACTCTGTAAAGGGGGCTACCATACATACGAAACACAAATTTAAACCAAACATGAGAACTATCCCTACCGCTATGCAAATTTGTATGCAGGGTTTTTGGTTCGAGGAAAGGATCTTATTATAGTTCAACATCCCTCCTGCCTTTAGAAAGGGGGGCTCCCATGCAAATGAAAACTATTTTCTGCATAACTCAAGAAGTAATCAAACAAATGGAACCAAATATGGCATGTGGAGGTTCTGTAGATGAATACTGTTTCAATGTTAATTTAAGACCCCTCCCTTTTCTGAAGGGGGGGCCTCATATAAATGAAACACAAATTTTTGCATAACTAATTCAGCAAATGGAACCAAATTTGGCATATGGAGGTTTTTGAAGGAGAGAAATGTTTTTATGGTCATTGAGACTCTTTCGCCTTCTGAGAGGGAGGGGGGGATCTCTCAAACAAATGAAATGCAAATTTCTGCATAACTCGAGAACTAATAAAGCAAATGGAATTATATTTGGCATGTGAATTTTTTGAAGGTCAGACATGTTTCTATGGTGGTTTGAGACCCTTTGCCCTCTGAAAGGGGGGGGGCTCTCATACAAATGAAACGCAATTTCTGCATAACTCGAGAACTATTCAAGTAAATGAAACCACATTTGGCATGTGGGGTTATTGGAAACAGGATTTTTATTTATATTAAAATGGATTTCTGTCTGACTGTCTGTCTGACCGATCGGAGTGAAAATATGTATGCAGGTATTTTTGGGGCTGGGGAAGGTTCTTATGATTGTTTAAGATCGCTTCCTCTTTCCGGCTCGCCAACACAAATTTCTGCATAGCTTGAGAACTAATCAAGCAAATGGAATCAAAAATGGTATGCGGGGTTTTTGAATGCAAGAAATGTTTCTATGGTGAATTCAAACACAAATTTGAACCAATCCTGAGAATTATCCAGGTAACTAAGCCACAAACTGTGTATTGTCTGGGTAAGAAGAATGTTCTGATAGAAGCTTGAACTCCTTATTACTCAAAAAAAACTCATTAAAAAAAGCGTCAGTTCTATGTAATGTTCATTCATTTAGTTGCAGGCGTAGCAACGCTCGCACCGGGATCAGCTAGTATTTTATAATATTGTTTAATTCATTTTACTTCATAGATGATTTAAACATTACTTATTGTTTTTTTATGTCCACATGTCTTTTACTCCGTTTCAATTGAATCTTCCATGTTTTCTTATCTCAGCAGCAATGACTATTAGGCCAGCAAACATAAAAGTGGATTGCTGTTATTAAATCGGCATCGAGCAGCAAATAGTGACCATGGCCAAATGTTCGTTTTGTAAAGTTTCAATAGAGTTAACAAAACCTCAAATCAAGATTTTAGTGAATTACTGCTAAAGCTGAAAACAAACGAAAACGTGCTAAAGCGCGGAACCACAACATTCTACACTTTAACGCTTTACAACATTCCAGGATCAACCGAATGGAGATCATATATAATAGATACGAATGATTGTAGTATTTTTCATTTACATAAATACTTCATGGGAACGGGAGGGACCATCAGGGCACCCGATTGAAACACTCTGGATGGGGAGAGTGGGTATCCAGTCAAGGGTGTTCCCCCTTGCCTACCCTGTATGGGGTAGTTTGGTAAAGGGTTATGAGCCTGGTCGGATACTACCGTTCAATGCCCTCCGTTCGTTTTCAAACTTGTATCTTTCAAATTCAAAGCCTGCCGTTACCCTATACGGAACTATCAATACACTTTCTCTTCATGTCTATTCGTTCTAGCAATAAATTACTGTCCACTCCTAGCGCTTCGCAAGTAGATGAGAAATTATCTGCTTCTGACAAACATCATCAAAGATCGTTACTTCCGCGCATGGGAGATTACAAAAAACAACAATCAATGTGGAGAGTGGGAATGCCAACTCCCCATTGCTAACAGTATGTGAATAGAGGGCGGGCTCTTCTCCCACCAATTGGGGCATCCTCATGTTAGATAGCTTGCTCTTTTGACCAATTGTTCAATCTTGTTATTGGAAGGAGATTCTTTATATCCCTGTGGATACGTATAGGTGATGTTGCCTATCGATCCACCCAACCCCTTTTTAGCCCTTCATACAATGACATGGTTAGGATAATCAGTGGTTATTAAAGCTTGATCAAGCGAGGAGAGCCCATTGCTGCCGGACATAGTTTCCGTGCTACAATGGGTGGTAGTACATATCATACATCATACATCATACATCGAGACAGCGAATGCAAGACACCAATTCAATAGTTAGTTTATGATGTCAACCTTTAAATTTTTTTTTATTTCTTCGTAAATGAGATGACATTTGATAGTTGACATGCTCCCATTTGACATACATTTAGTAGATCGGTTTAGTTATATTCAGCAGTGATTACCTGTTAAACGCTGGAATTACGGAAAACGACGCGTCCAAACAATGCTATAGCGCAGAGTGGGACAAAGCATAAAATACATGAAGAGGCCTCAAGAAGACGTCAACTTGCTTTGAAAAGCTTTCCGAAAAGGTAAATTAAACTTGGCATCTAAAGTAAAAGCAAATGTGACTGCTTTTTTGCTCTGATAGTGGACTGTATTTATGCAGATCGTCAAATATTTCATTTCAGAAAATAAGACCACTCAGGATTTTGAAGCAACGCCAGGAAGAAATCCTTTGTAAGGCCGACGTGAACTGTGCTTCGGAAGTCTTATGGATAGAATCAGGTGTCGTTGAAATCATTAGACTTAACATCCAAGAAACAATCCCATCAGAACTTCCACTGATGGACTTTAATAACTGATTCAAGCAGCCATGGTTACAGCATATTAAGCATTTGCATAATTGATTGTTTTTTTGTGTGTTATTTTTATGAAATAAAATAAAAATGAATACACTGATATAGTTTTTCTTTGTATTCTTCCATATGCGGAGTAACGATCTATGGTGGTGTTGTTTGAGAAGGAAATAATTTCTCATCACCATGAGACTCTAGGAGTGGACAGCATTTTTTATTTGCTAGAACAAAGTTGTTAAGAGAAAGTATTGATAGTTCCGTTAGCTCACGGCAGGCTGTGAAAATTGAATAGAAGTAGTTTTTGAAATTGAGCGCGGCATTGTGAGGAGTATTTCTAGAGCCTCATGGAAAGAGTGTTCGTGGTTTATGAACAGCCTCTGTCGACAGCGAAGGTGATAAATTTCTGCATAACAAACAGACACAGGGCGAAGGCGGGTGTTGTCTGCTGGGTAACACAATTAGAGCTTTATTGACGAATTAAAGACACTTTTGATGGACAGTTCACTAACCACTGGCTTAGTGCTATAAGAAACCAGTCCTCTGTATAAGCTGACCCCGCTGATCTACGAAGGCGGACTGATTCCGAAGTAGCGCCGGTGATTCTGCTAGATGACCATCGCATTACGAAGCTGACCGTCCAATACTATCGTGAGAAGAATGGCCACGGATACCGTAAAGCAGTGAAGAATGAGTTGCGGCAGCTGTACCACATAATGCACGTAGATGCAGTTGTTCGGAAGGTATCCTGTGTGTGGTGCATAGTGTATCGCTGTCGTCCTCCGAGGATGGCTCCACTTTGGTACACCGGGTTACAAAAATCGTGGTGGCGTCGATTATCTAGGACCATTTGTGTGACCGCAGGACTTAAGACTGCGGTCACACAAATAGTCCTAGATAATAGACACAAACGTCAATTCGAAGACGGTGATGTAAATAAATCGAGTAGTCCGCGGAAGCAAAAAGCGCTTACTCCCAACCATTTTCTGATGTCATCGAACTAGTTATGCCCGACTCTCCAAACTTCCCATTCGGCGGTGGCCCATGGATGCATTCCAGCGTTCTCAGCGTCCGAAGGAAGACGTGACCATAATTTAGCGTACGTTGTCGAGGGTACGGCTCGTGATGTATCCTGAGACGGTGGGATCCTGCAAGCGTGGGTGCGTACCAGCAAAATTGGCGAAACTGGCCGTAATAGAGATAGCTGATGGCAGCCCTGATGTGACTTCCGGGACAGAGTTATGGATCGGAGCTTGTTCTGGCAACTTTGGTTATACCCTTGCCGCATTGCAATGGGCTCTTTCGTCACGAGCAAAGCGTAGGTAATCTTAGTTGACAGCGCGAAGTAAGATAGACAGAGATGATAGATGAGAATGAGAAAGGTGGAAACCGTCAAATGTAGTTCGGAAGGAGGAACATGAGCAAAATTTACTTAGTGGTTCCAAAAGCATCCGTACTGTTGGTATAAATTGATCCAAATAGGCTCTTAAGCCTTAATATAAGTTACGTTGTTTTTCTAACAAAAACCACCATCACACTTTGTAGGCTGCAAAATGGTGAGTCGACAACTGGGATGCAGCGTGCATCCCTGCAACATAACTCTGGTCTTCACAAGTTCCTACCTCATGCTTCCAAGGGTTGCGTACTTAGCTGGTTGTGCAGCCTAGGCACTGCAGTCCTTCTGACTTCAGCTAGATTAAGGAGGTGTGTGCTGAGCGTCTGTCCACCAAGAAGGTGCGGCTCAAACAGCGTCTGTCCTGACATCCAGCGACTGAGTAAGAAACGCTGTATCTCGTCATTAGGAGGCCAAGGAGTCCCAAGTAGCACACAGAACATCTTCAATATTCAACACCTAGTTTTAATATTTCATTTCAATAAATCTGCAGTAACAAAAAGCATATTTCGTTACAGCAGAGTTTATTTCACGTTTGCGATATACTAGGTATTTCATTGGTGTTGCCCAAATGGTTTGTCAAGACAATTCAAAACAAACATTGGAGTTAGTCGAGACCTGTTTGCCTTTGTAAACTTGCAGTTAAGTAATCTTAATCATGACGTTGCATGTTTAATATTTTCCAGTGTATGTGATGTTTATTATGAAGAAATTTAGACCTCCAGTGCAGCATAACAAATTATATACAAACTTGTTCCAGTGAAGCGTTCTGATACTTAAAATCTCCCAAAACACGTTTTTTGAGCCACATGCGCAACTTAATGAGAACGCAACATAAAGTCAATGAATAGTGTTACGTTTTTGCAACGTTCAATTACACATTACCACAACAGTTATGACGATTACAATATCTTCAAATGAAATGCAAACTGCCGACCACATGTGTTTTGATATTAATGAAAAAATAATCAATTCATAATTTGATCAGAGGTTTTTGTAAATACATATGCCTAATAAAAAAAAGCTTAAAGTGTTCGTTATGCAACCTCTAAAGGCTATGATTTTCATAATAGTGGCTGTTAATATTTAACTTTTAAACAAGGATCACTCAAATAGTGAGAGGAAACTTTTTTCATTTGCGGCTGCCCTAACTAATTAACTTCAATAAAATAGCTACCTACGTAAAGCTGAATTATATTAACTTCCCAAACAAAATATATTGCTGTGAGATTACTAGTTGTGCGTAAGGAACATAAGCTGTTATGATGAAATTTGCCAGAAGCAGATAATTTCCCATCTACAAGAGAGGCTCTAGGAGTGGACAGTAATTTATTACTAGAACGCATATAAATGAAGACAGAGTATTGATAGTTCCGTTTAGCATAACGGCAGGTTTTAAATTGAAAGATACAAGTTGAAAACGAGCGGTGGGCATTTGAACGGTACTCTGAAAAAAAATTCTATCGTTATACCGGCAATTAAATCATGGTCAAGATGACTATCGTATATAATGGTTACAATAACCATGAAAATGGTCGAATTCACCACTTCATGGTATTCTTGACTATGATCATGGTAGCAAGGACTAGTCCGACATTATGGCAAATGTTGGATCAACTATTTTTAATGGTCGTTTTCGATCATAGTCGGTTCAAAAGCACTATACTGCAATAGTCATCCTAACCCCCAATAATGGTAAAGTTGACTATCAAATTTGTCTCTGTGTAGTATGCGATCGGGCACATATTCTTTTCCCAAGCTACCCCAGTGCAGGGTAAGCATCATCACATCACACATCACATAGTAAAACGTTGGTATTGATAAAATTTCAAATGTATCAGTACCTGATTGTATATTTTTTAAATTGCTAATTTAAATCAAAACCCAAGCATGTATAGAAGAGATTCTAATGTTATGGATATGGAATAATCGATAGATCATAACCGAAAATAATCATAATATACTTGTTTTAAATTGGTTGAATATAAATTTGTTGCATGCAATTTTGTGTTGAGTCACAACAGAATTTTGATCGATAAATCTGAAAGCGTTTAAAAATTAAACTTATACCAACACGATTTTCGGATCATTTTGTTTCTGAATATTATGATCACCAATATTTGGTTGATAAAGATAGCTTTTAAACAAAAGCTATCCTCGCATTAATTTAGACATCGGTATCGTTTCACTTTGTTGCAACGTGAACTAGAATATTCGAAAGTTTTACAAAATGCTATTGCAACTCTGTAGAAACAATGTCAAGTTGCTAATAGCCTCAACCCTTGCGCTTTTTGCGTTGCTGTTGTGTATGATTTTGAGGTACATAGCCAAACAAAACCATCCCTAATTTGTTTCAAGAGCGATTTTTATGCTCTATTGCTCTATTGTGCTACTTGGGGTATTGCCTTAGTGTGGGATCATCCGTTTTTACAGGTTGAGGATGTTTGCTACACTGAAAGCTAATTTTAGTTTATATTACAAAATGTAAAGTAATATGTATGTATGTATGTAAAAAGCCACCATCCTAGCGTGGGCCTTGCCCTGCATGCGGTTCCACTTAACAGAAAGATCATGCTTTGTTACCGTTTTAAATTCAACATACTGCTGTATGAAGGGCCAAAAAGGGTTGGACAGGCCCGTAAGCAGAAACACTAACTCGAAACCTGCGGGAATAAGAGAATCTCCTTCCAACAATATGATCCGATAAAACGAATAACAAAATACGCAATTCAATTGAGCTTTCCACTAGATGGTTTGTTTGAGAAAGGCGCGTCAAATTCATTACAACTGTTGGAGTAGAATGTACCAATCATGGATGATAGACAAATCCCCTCCTAGACTCCGGTTGGCCGTCCACTCCATTGTCCAATTGCAACTTCAATGATGCCCTGATGCACCCTCCCCTCCCAGTATTTAAATATTTTAATTCAATGAAATATAATTAGGTGCATAGTAATATAATATATATATATATATATAATATAATATTTAAAGGAAATAATGTAACATAAAAGTATGTAGTAGTGTAGTTTAAAACGGAAAAAGGGGCAGCCTGTTCTGTACATTGTTTTCAAACTTGTATATCTTACAAGTTGAAACATTTCCTTTCTGCTGGTTCTAGGAGCAATAACATGTAACAGTTGAAGTCATAACCTTTAAACAAAATACAATCAGCGCTCTGTGTTAGCAGTTAATGCTGGGTTAATCCTGTAATTTTAAAAAATGTGATGAAATAATTTAAAAAGTATTAATAGGCAAACAATAATAATATGCAGCTTGTTGCATCTTTACAGCTCAATCAGTGCCTAGCAGAATGGCAAAGAAAATTTAAGCAAACAGTAAGCCGAAATAAATTTCATATGTTTATGATTACTGCCCAAAAAGAGAGACTAAACAAATCCACAAAAAAAGAAAAAGAAAAAAGGAACCAAATTTGAATTCTCCGATAACTCTTGACTCATACTAGGCCCATGAATGTCTTTTTTATGTCTGTGAAATAGAGAATTAAGGATCATAAACAATTTTAGTTTTAAATCATAAAAAATTTGTTTGGATAAAAGAAGAAAAAAATATACCATTAGAACCGATCGTTCCTCAAAACAAATGTTAAAAATCAGCCTTTCTCAACGCAATGTGGGTTAGGAGGCTGAAACTGCATAAATGTAAGCTAGAAATAGCATAAAAAATATTGCGAACGCGTGTGGCAATACAAAGGCTGACAGCAAAAAACAGCCGCACCTCCTCGATCTGGCTGACTGAAGTCAGAAGGACAGCGGTGCCCAGGCTGCACTTCCGCTGAGTACGCGGCCCTTACCTGTGCGGTGTTTGTCGTCTACAGACCGACGCTGCAAACGCCATGAGGTAGGAACTTGTGGAGACCAGAGCTATGTTGCGGGGACGCCCTTTCTTATACGACTCACCCATTTTTGCAGCCCTATATTACCGAATCTGAAGTAATACTCACAAATCCATTCGTTGTTTTCTGGCAACGAAGCTGATTTGTACTTTTTAATGAAGATGCATTCGTAATTAATGGCACACGCGCAACTGTCAAAATCACGAAGCTTTTGTTGACTACAGAAAGACACATTCGTACATTTTACGAAAACACTACAAAAAAGAACTACGAATATTTAATCGCGAATTAAAAAGAGAAACGTCTCTCTGGCGGTTACATGAGAGGACTGGCAGATCTACTTTATCGACTCGAAATGTTATTGACAAAAAACGCAGCGTTGTCCGGCGTTTTTTTAATGTTTCTGATCAGGGTTGCAGCTTATCATTTTGACTCAGGCATATTCATTTGCCGATATCTCCTTTCAGAGGGTTGATTTGATATTATGATGTATGATGAACTTGTAGTGCATGAGTAGACCTACAACTTTGTCTAACGGTACATTGCTCTAACTCCTATATCTTCGACATGAGGCGTATATTCACAATGATCTTCACGATGATAATCGCGTGATCTTCACCGCGTATGTCATCGCGAGATCGCACTGCAGATATACGCTCTTATTCCTCAGATATAAGAGATGGAGGCTATGTATGTCTGACCAAATTGTAGGTCGCTCAACGCCATAAGTTCATCATACGATATATTTTGAAATCGAGCTTCTGAGGAAGGGCTATCGGCAAATGAATATAGATCATCGGAAGTGCTGAGCCGCCACCTCGTTTCTGATATATAGGATTCGGACCGAAGTTTTGAAAGTGCTGATTCTGCATCCGTAGATTGATCTCCACTGGGCCTTGCTGACTCATGAGGACGATGCTGCATTAATGAGCATGAAGTTATAGCTCACGACAGCGCCTTTAATTTTTTATTTTTGCAGGATAGAATAATTATTCTCTGCCCATACCAGCAGCAACACCATCATGCCGTGAGGTATGGTACGAAAAAACAGCCGTTGGCTCGGTCTTCACGAAATTCATTTTGTGCATTTTACAAAAGGTATAATGATAGCATTTCACCAGATAAAAAGCATTATGAATGTTTCGTACAGTGTACGAGACATTTATTCTATGTACAAAATCAATGTTTACGAAACGTGTGAAAGCTACTTTACGAAAATAAATTTTCAGTGTTTTTTTTGGTTCTCTGAATAATAACAGCTGATCTGGCAATAACGGAGTAGCAACCTCGGGTGGACAGTCATGCTCATATCAATCAAATTTTATTTATTAAAATCTTGAGTAATGAGTGAGATAACTTTTTTTTTCTCCAAAATCACCAAATATAAACACAAAATTTACTAATTTTTGGAAAAACATTGAAAACCTGATGTGCGGCTAAACGAATGTCTAGCACTGTATTTTGTCAAAAATACATTCTGGTATGCGAAGCAACGTTGCAAAAGCTGTTGCAGTTAACGATAAATTCTGAATACCGGAAT
>JASCZW010013911.1:0-24209 GCA_034211315.2 Aedes japonicus | reverse complement strand
TACGGTAATGTCCTGTAACGTTTGCATTAAAAAAAATGACTTTTTTTTTCGGATGGTGATAAAAAAAAGCTAAGACAGATAATTGCTTTTGATGAATTTCCTATGGCAGGTAATTATTTAAGCTTACTTGCAAACACATTCTACGCCCTTGCGAGTGACCTTCCGGCAGTTAACCGGAACATTCGCCATGGCGGACGAAAATATGCGTGTAGGCATGCATTTTGAGTTCTTTCTTCGTGTTATTTATCAGTTCCTCCTCAGTTTTCGCGACAAATTTTTGAAGTACATCTTACGCTTCAGGTTGGCCCAGAAATTCTCGATGGGACGCAGCTGGGGGATGTTGGGCGGGTACCACATCGATATTCAGCCGCTCCATCCGTCCAACGATCGCTTCGAGTAGTGGGTCGACGCCAGATCCGGCCAGAACTTTTGCCCTCTTTGCCTGTCCGGAGTGAAAAAATAGCGGCTTTGACATCCCCTTCCCGCTGATTGTCAACCATAACAGCCCTTCTTGGGGAACTTGGTGTGTGAAATAAACTTCACCTCGGAGCTCACTACCTTCGTGGAGGATGTAAAATGTGAAATGCCCTGCCAGTCGTTGCCATCCAGGGTGAGATAGGTCTCGTCGTCCATCACCACCGCCTCGTCGCGATGCGCCGGTAAAATCGAGTTGACCATCTTATTCAGCCGCTGCCGCTGCGTCATTGCCTGCAGCTCCGAATCCAGCGTACGCTACTGCTGCTTCCTGACATGTATGTTCATATTCGCCAGGTACATTTTCACTGTTTGGCCGGTTGAACCGACCTTCCGGCCAAGCGCACGCAGCGATGTAGCCACTTTTCCCTCGGTCTTTCTCTTCAACATCCTTTGGAGCTTCTTGTCGCTCAGGGTCGTCGGCCGTCTAGAACCGGGTTTTCTTTCGATGCTCTGATTGTTGTCTAATAGTGCCAAGATGTTGAAGATGCTGGAACGGGCGTTTATGGCGTCCCCAAAGTGCCGCACGATGTTCGTTTTCGACGCGGCGGGGTGCCGTTCTTTAAACGCACACACTTCTGAACGGAGTAGTTGCTTCACTGTTTTTGCCATCACGGTTAGAGTTCGACTGATAGAGCTGTCAAATTTTATCTGCTGACTCATGGGTTACTATGATTGAAGCTGCATGGGTAGTTTCGTCAGTGCGGGTGAGTAAACCCATGAAAATCGGCAATTTTTGTCCATTTTTTTGATGCAAACGTTAGATTCATTAAGACTATCAAATATTGTCAGTATGTATAAAATAAATCTATGTATATAAAAATGGATTTCTGTCTGTCTGTCTGAACCTAATAGACCCGAAAACTACTGGAACCGATCGGCGAGAAATTTTGTATGCAGGAATTTTTGGGGCCGGGGAAAGTTCTTATGATGGTTTGAGACCCTCCCTTTACTGGAAAGGGGGCTCCCATACAAATGAAACACTAATTTATACATATTTTGCATAACTCGGGAACTAATCAAGCAAACGCAACGAAATTTAGCATGTGGTGGTTTTTGAAGATAAAAAATGTGTCTATATTGGTTTGAGACCCCTCCTTATTCTAAGGGGGAGGGGGGGGTTCTCCGATACAAATGAAATACAATATTCGGCATGACTCCGAGAACTAATCAAGCAAACTGGAACCAAGTATGTGGTGGTTTTTAAGACAAAAAATGGTTCTATGTTGATTTGAGACCCTCCCCTTTCTGAAAGGGGGAGATCCCATACAAATGAAATGTAACTCCTTGCATAACTCGAGAACTAATCAGGAAAATGGATTGAAGGAGAGAAATGTTTCTATGGTGATTTGAGACTATTCTGCAATATGAAGAGGGAAGAGGTCTCCAAAGTTATGCAGAAATTTGTGTTCCGTTTTTGGGAAAACAAACGGAACACAAATTTCTGCATAACTGGAGAACTAATAAAGCAAATGGAACCAGATTTGGCATGTGGAGGTTTCTGCAGAAAATAAATGTTTCTAAGGTGGTTTGAACTCCTTCGCGTTCTGGAAGTCAGAAGGAGAAGCTTCCATACAAATGAAACAAAAATTTCTGCATTACTCGGGAACTAATCAAGCAAATGGAACCAAATTTGGAATGGACGAGTTTTTTAAGGCATGGAATATTTTTTATGGTGGTTCAAAGCCCTCCCTCTAAAAAGATGGGCTCTCATACAAATGAAACACAAATTTCAACCAAACATGAGAACTATGCCTAATGCTTTGGAAATGTGTATTCAGTGGTTTTTCGATCCGGGAGAGCATCTTATGATAGTTCAATACCCCTCCCGCCTCTAGAGGGGGGAGGGGGGGCATGCAAATGAACCCAAATTTGGTATGGGCGTGTTTTTGAAGGCAAGAAATGTTTTTCTGGTAATTTGAGACCTCCCCTCACTACGAAACACAAATTTAAACCAAACATGAAAACTATCCCTACCGCTATGCAAACTTGTATAGAGGTGTTTTTGGGTCCGGGAAAGGATCTTATGATAGTTCGACACCCCACCCGCCTTAAGAAAGGGGGGATCCCATGCAAATGCAAAACTATTTTCTGCATAACTCAAGAACTAATCAAACAAATGGAACCAAATACGGCATGTGGAGGTTTTTATAGGCAAGAAATGTTTATACGGTGGGAAACCCCCCTCCTCTTTGGAAGAAGGAGCTCTCATACAAATGAAACATGAATTTGAGCCAAACATGAGAATTATCCTAACAGGTAGACTATTTTTATGCAAACATTTTTGGAAGGGGAAGGTTCTTATGGTGGTTGGAGACTCCTCCCGCATCTGGAAGTGGTGCTCCCACACCAATGAAACACAAATTTCTGCATAACTCGAGAAATAATCAAGCAAATGGAACCAAATTTGGGATGTGGGGGTTTTTAAAACCAATAAATGTTTCTATGGACCTTTGAGACTCCTCCCCTCTCTGGAAGGGGTAGGCTCTCATGAAAATTAGACACAAATGTCAACCAAACATGAGAAACATACCTACTGTTATGAAAACTTATATGTAGGGGTTGTTGGGGCCGGAGAAGGTTCTAATGATGGTTCGAAGCTCCTTCCCCGCCTGGAAGGGGAGGACTTCCATACAATTGAAACACAAATTTCTGCAAATCTCGAGTTCTTGGAATTGGAGTTCTTCAAATGGAACCAACTTTGGTATGTGGGGGTTTTTGGGCAGGATTTTTTTCTTAGGTGGTTCGAGACGCCTTCCCTCTGGACAGGAGGAAGGAGGGCTCTCAAACCAATGAAACAGACATTTGAATCAACATGAGAATTATCCAGGCAACTAAAACACAAAATGTGTATTTCTCGGGTAAGAAGCATATTCTGATAGAAGTTTGAACCCCTGTTTAGTCAAGAATTGGTTGAGTTACACTCAGTGCTACATTATGCACAAGAAGTTAATCTTAAGTTATGCAAGAGAAAATTACGTACTAACTGATAGGATACGGCTTCGTTTGTCTTTGGAATGCTTCAACGCAGAAAGCAAAACCGGTAGATACTACTGGTCCAAGGGTTAAATAATAACACAAACCTTTTTTTTTGCATGAATAGCACACACACAAGCAAACGAAAATATTTTAACCAGATTCATTCAGAACAAAAACCATGCACGCGCCAGTTCTATTAATTTTTCATTCATTTAGTCGCATGCGTTGCAAGGCTCGCACTGGGTTCAGCTATTAATAAATAAATAAATAAACTGCCATTTCACGCTTCAATTACGCCCCTTTTATGGTGAAGTCGTAGGAAAGCATTACCCGTTTTCGCCCGAACGATATGACCGAGCACTTGGACACATTTAGTGCCATCCTGTTGAGCCGGCACCAACCGTCGAATGCTTCTAACTCCTGTTGCAGAAAGTGGACGATTTATTACGTAGTAGAGCTTCAGGTCGTCCGCATTTGAGAGCTCTTGAAGCAAAGTATAAGAGTGACCGCTTTGGTTGAGTGATGAATGTGAACTAACGTTTATTTAACAATTTCTTAATCTAGCTTGCTACGATTGGATTGCAAATAGGTCGAGTTGCTTCCTCCTTCACTCCTCCTCAAGCTCGACGCACTGCAGGCCAATCTTGTTTCGTAGCTGTTCCAACTTGACTCTTGCTAACGGCTTCGTGAGGATGTCAGCAATCATCAGTTCTGTGGGACAATAGATAGCATCCATGACTCCGGTACTAACCAGATCCTGACGTGGTTGCATCTTGTTCGGTATCTGTCCAGCATTGCAATGCAGCTTTGGTTGTCCTCCTGCACCGCAATGGGATTTGCGACCACTTCTCCCACGTCGTTCATGAGTTTGAGAAGCCAAAGCAATTCACGACTGGCTTTGGATAGTGCGACGTATTCCGCCTCAGTCGACGAAAGTGTGACACACTGTTGCTTCCTTGCTGTCCAGCTGATAGGTCCACCAAGCAGGAACACGAATCCAGTATTGCTCTTCCGGTCCACACAATCGGCAACCCAGTCAGCGTCCACTTAGCTGCAACTTCAAGTCTGCGGTTGTGTAGAAATACCGCAGCATGCGTTTTGCTTCCGACCAGTCGGCTTGAGTGGGTCGGCTAACCTTTCGTCCCAGAATGGATGCACTGAGAGCGATGTCGGTCCTCGAATTCACCGCAATGTACAGCAAAGCACCTACTAGGCTTTGAACTCCTCGTTCCGGGACATCGCATCCTCCTCCATTTTCTGTTTATTCGGGTCTCCGGGGTCCAATGGGATGTGGGACGGCTTTGCTTGACCAAACTTAGCCGCGACCCTCCGGATATAAGCGCTTTGATTCAGTCGAAACTGGCCGTCTTGCGTCCTCTGAATCTGGATGCCAAGGTAGTGCGATACTGCTCCAAGATACGTGATGGTGAAGTGTCGTTGCAGGAAATTACGAACCCTTTCGTATTCGTTTTGATCGTGGGTCACAATTAGCATGTCGTCTACGTACAATAAGATGAAAGACTTTTGCCCGTTGCACGTCCTCACGTACAGACAAGGGTCGGACTCGGATGGCGCATATCCAAGCTCCTGTAGCACCTTGCTGATCTTCTCATTCCACACTCGTCCTGCCTGCTTCAGGCCATACAGGCTTTTGCGTAAACGGCAGACATCACTCTTGGAACCGGTCGTGAATCCACGCCGTCCAGTCTCCTCCTCCATGGCTCGTTTCCGTTGTTCGCGTTCAGGGCAACTCATGGCTTCTTGGTAGGAACATGGCTCGTGCTGTTGTTCTGCTACCAGCGTGGCTACAGCTGAGTAACGGTATCGGTGGCATACCTTTGTTTGTCCGGTTTGATCGTCGAGGTGCACTAACAACATTCTCCTCCTGTTCTCCGGTTGGTTCAGCCTCTTCGGTACGATCTGGTCATCTCGATTCTTCTCCTGCCCATCAGTTGATCCAGCCTCTTCCACGGATTCATCTTCTCATTGACGAAATCTTCGATGGCTGATTCGTAGCCGTAGAAATTATCTTCGCTGGTGTCACTCTCATCGTCGTTGTCATCCACTGTAGCAACGGGTACTTCATTAACTTTGACAGGTTCAGTAAATCTGAAGAGATAATCTAGCATGCATTCCTTATGAGATTCGGTTGCCCGAACCTCCTCCGGCGTCAGAAACACTGCGTCACGGCTTACGGTCAGCTTGTCGTTATCGGGATCCATGAAACGATATGCCTTGTGTTGTAGGGAATATCCAACGAACAACAGCTTTTTCGACTTTGCCTCCAGCTTCGATCTCTTCTGTTGCGGAATCCAGACGTACGCCGGCGATCCGAAAATCTTCAGATAACTCAGATCCGGCATTGTTCCGCTCCATATTTCAAGCGGCGTCTTATCGTAACGGCTTGGTTGGCAGACGGTTCTGCAGATAGTTGGCCGTGTTGACAGCCTCGGCCCAGTACTTCAGCGGCAAACGTGAATCCAAGACCATGCAGCGTGCCATCTCCACCAATGAGCGATTCTTTCGCTCCGCAACACCGTTCTGCTGGGGGGTATAAGCAACGGTGAACTGCTGACTGATTCCTTCTTCTTTGCAAAGTCTATCGCACACGTCGTTTTGGAATACGCCACCCTGGTCCGAACGGACGACTTTAGGCGTTTTTTCCAAATAGCGTCTTCACGTAACTTACGTACTCCTTGATGCGATCGCTCACCTCTGATTTATTTTTCAGGAAATACACGACACAATAGCGAGTGTAGTCGTCAATCATGGTAAAAAAATATCGACACCCACCTGGTGTTGGTGTTCGCATAGGACCGCATACGTCCGAGTGGATTAGATCCAGAGCTTGACTTGATTTGCGATCGGACTTCTTCGGGAACGGGAACCGTGTCAGCTTACCTTCCAGGCAACATTCGCAGACTACACGGCAGCCACAATCCTCGATCTTGATTCCGGATGCCAATTTCTTACTTTCAAGCTCCCGAATAGCATCAGGATCACGGTGCCCCAACATGCGATACCACGTGTGCTGACAACTTGATGTATGCTTGCATTCTCTCGACGCTAGCGCTTCATGGGCGACTGTCAAGTAGTACAACCCTCCAGACGATGTGGCACTTCCGATGATTATACGGCATCCACTGGCATCGAAAACAATAGTAGCACCCTTCACGGTAAGCTTCTTCACCGAAATGAGGTTCGATTCGAAGTCCGGAACATACAAAACATCCCTGAGGGTTACTTTGAACTGTTCACCCTTGGAAGATAAGAACGCCAGTTGGCACGATCCAATTCCCTTCTGCTGCACACTATCATTCAATTATACGAACTGGTCCAGGTTTGCACACATGTGAGAGGTTGCTCCGGAATCGATCACCCACGAATGTGCCGATTTGAATCCGCTTCTCGCCGCAAACGAATACTCCAGATTCGATTTATTTTGACTTCCTCACAAGCTGCTTTCGCTTTCGGTGTACGACGCTTCTCACCCTGAGCACGAGGCTTACTCTGACTTCCGGCTGTTTTCTCGGCCATAGCACGACAATCCGTTTTCCTGTGTCCTTGCTTGTTGCAAAAATGGGACGTTATCATCTGCTTCTTCCAATCTGCCTTCAAAACTGATTCTGTGTACGCTGCGCTTCGACACCTCATCCACCAGCTTCGACTTGACCAGATCCAGAGTGAGCTCGTCATCTGCCCTTGTCTCCAAAGCCGTGGTCAAAGTGTTGAAAGAATCCGGTAGGCTGCGGAGGACCATGGCAACTTGCAGATTACGATCTAGTTCCAGTTTTTGCTCTGACCTGCAACCAATCAACAATACGCTTTTCTTCTGATTCGTTGAGAACTGTTGCTATAATCAAGTAGCTTAATTTAATCTTTTGTTTCAAGTGCACGAAATTAGGGGCTGATCGGAATAAGGGAACATCACGGTACGATTAATCGCCGTGGATCGCTTGGGCATTAATCCTCGTTGATCCTGCGAAATGATAGTCCTGAACCAGCTTTCCCAGAGCAATTAAGTTCGAAAAGTTTAGAGATGGCACTTAGCGCAGTTATTCCGCGGTAATTAGCGACAGTTCGTTTTCATCCTTTTTCTGTGAATAGGGGAAACGAAAGATTCCTTCCAACAGTCACAATCTCGTTTCTTTCCGTTGCTCGTTTACTTGGTGCCAGGAATTCTTTGGATTCGCTTTGAGACGACCCTGCAGCTGAAGGTATCGTTGAACAGTTGCTTCGACAAAGTGTTGTTGTTAAGCCAGACTTCTGTGAAGGCTCATCGCTGCATGCAAGCTGATATTCAACGTAGTGAGGTGTAGACCTGGATAGTCTTTCCCGCTTTCCGTGGAAAACTCTTCATTGGTAGAGCGGAAGCAAGTGGTGATTGGAAGCAAGCCCGGTAAGGTTTGTGGATTTTTTTAAATCTGGTTGAAGAAGGGGTTCGGATTCGGGTATATTGCATCGTTGTGCCGATCAAGTTACGCAAGAGCCGGACTCGTTCATAATTTGGTGATCGGTCATGGGCAAGGAGATTGTAGAACTCAGAAGAAGATGCGAGATTTGTATCCAGTTAGAACATCGGTTTTTTTTTTGTGACGGTGGACAGTTACAGCAAATGAATCAAGGAGATTTCGGAAATTCAATAAACGCAAAGCTTGCCTTCACTATTATGTTCTGCTTTTAGTGCACACATTATTTGTTTGTTTTTTTTTTAACAATTACTTTTTGATACATCAGATTCCGCCTCGCTTCTCTCAGTTTGCTTTTCCTATAATATTACTAAATTTCCTTCCTTTTTTATTATTTTAATTTGTTACCAGAACCTTCTGTGATTTGTTTTATAATTTTTGTTTTGTCTCCGAAAATATGTATATATTAAAACAGCCATTAAGTTTCTAAGAGTTTCTCTTCTATCCATTTGCCCTTCTTCTTGGGTCACCAGACCAGATCTACTTCTGCGGTTAGCTTCCTCCATGGGTTGTGTCTTTCATTACGGTACTTTAATTATCGTTTAGTTTATTGTGGTTGTTGTAGTTTTTACCTTTTTTTCCCAGTGAGTTGTATATAAAGCATTTCACAATTTTCTATTTTTGTTTTCTGTTACAACAATTTGATCATGAGATTTCTTCTGCTTTGCGCTTCCTTTGAGGAACATCACGTTGGTTTGGTTGTTCTTATGATTTGTTTTTTAATTTTTCTCTAGTTTAATTCCTGCTGTGAGGAAAAGTTTTTTTTTTTTGTTTTTTAAGAGTGATATTTTTAATTTTGGTTCTCCTTTTGTTTTTGTTCAACAACATCAAAGTATGGTTTTGTATGCGTTTGTGAGATTATTTTCAGAGTTTGCTTCGATCCTACTAGGATTGTCCATTTAGCATTTGTTTTCAATTATTTACTTATTTTGTTCTTGTTTGCGTCTGCCTTGATTGAGGGAGATCTTTTTGTTCAATTTTTGGACGTCATGGTAGTGCATATTTGGGGGCACTAACGAAATGACATCGAAAGCATTTTCTAGGGGTTTTGATTGGGATCCTTAACTTAAGTTTGAGATAGACTTAATAAATTCGATTAAATTTAATATGAGAATCGTAACAGTAATATCAACTTGGGTTCGAGGGAAAAAACCATTAGACATAATCTGTATTCAACGCTTTGCTTGGTTGAAAAGTAGATAGGTAAATAACGAGATTAAAACGAACTCCTCGGTTGGAAATTTGTATGTGACTCTGATATCCTTTTACGTTGCCTCTCCATTATCTCGGTAAAAAAAATCAACAACCGTACGTAATAACTTGTCTCGTGTGAGTGTAACAAATACCTATTTAGAATATCTTTGTTCCTCCCCCGTCGCTTATAACTAACATCTGATTTGTTTTCAGTTTTGAACACTAACACTTAATTTTTCCTTACACAATTGCTACGATTTTTCTTTAATTTGAACCCCAGCCCAATGTTTTTCCATTTAATATCAACAAACACCTATAATGTTTTTTTTTTCTTAATTTAAACATTCACACAGCTGACTTTTCTTTTGTTTTGATATTGAACTTTGACTTCCTTCTTTGAAAGGTTTACATTTTTTTTTGAACTTGATCTAAATTGCTTCACACAGCAGAGCAACAACAAGAAAGTGTGTGTCGGTTTCAACAACTTCCACTTCGCTGTTAACGTCAACAGGTGGCCACTTAAACCGTATATTATATGTCAACGAGATTACCGATTTTAACTTTGGTTATTAAAGGGTTTTTCTTCTTCTTTTCTTTCTCTCTGCTGAAATGCTTCTTACGATTGGATTTATTTACTTTTGTTTTTGTTTGCTTAACAGTTGAACGTACATCGTTCTTACAACAGGTAAGAGACAGTCTTCTTTGAGCCAGGTACCTTCGGAGGAAATGAAAGGAGGTGGTTAGTTAACTACGAATTGGGCGAAAGGGCGATATGAAGAGCAGATCCTGTTGACGCATCGAAGTAATCAAACTGCAACGTATTGCCGTTGCTATGTACTTTCCTCAGTAACCACTGTATTATTATGACCAGAAATATTCATCAACTCGACCCTTAAGATTTTTTCTTCACGACAACCTAATAATGGGTCTGGTCGATTGCGATAGAATAGCTGATAAAGGGTGTGTCGATCAAAATTAGGTCGACTTAAACTTGACGCATTTCCTTTAGCATCATGCCTCTATTTCGATTTTGAGATTAGCACTTCAGTTATCAAAATGTCGTCGAAAGAAGAAAAGCAACGCAGCAAAATTTTGCACGTGCATGGCGAAAATCCAAACTACTCTCACGCCAAGTTGGCGAAATTGTTGAATGTGGCTTAATCAAGTGTTACTAACCAATAAAAAGTGTTCGTTGGACGTTTGTCGACAGCCAGGAAAGCTGGATCGGCGGTGAATCGAAAGCCGGAGGTCAAAGCGACGACAAAAAGGGTTGCCCGCTGTTTCGAGCGGAACCCCAACCTCTCCGTCAAAAGCTGGGAGTGGCGCCATCAACCGTGGATAGAGCTGAAAAACGAGCTGGACTGTCGACTTACAAGAAAGTGGTGACTGCAAATCGCCACGATAAACAAAACACGATCGCGAAAGTTGTACACGACGATGCTGACGAAGTTTGATTGCGTGGTACAGGACGATGAAACTTACGTCAAGTCAGACTTTAAGCAGCTTCCGGGCAGAAATGTTATACGGCAACCGGAAGGGGAAAGGCTAGCAGATATTTTCAAGCACACTAAACTGTCAAAGTTCGCGAAGAAATATCTTGTGTGACAGGCCATCTGTACCTGTGGCTTGAAGAGCAGCGTTTACGTTGCAAACCGTCAACCAGGAAATTTATGTGAGCGAGTGCCTACAAAAACGTCTACTGCCTTTCCTGTTCCGTTCCGACCCTATTGTTCCGTTCTATTTTGGCCGGATTTGGCATCTTGCCGTTACGAAAAAAGGGCCATGGAGTGGTTTGCAGCCAACAACGTTCAAGTGGTGCCCAAAGAAGAGAACCCTCCCAATATTGAACAATATTGGGCCATCGTCAAGCGGAACCTTAAGAAGACTCAAAAAGCTATTGTGAGCGTAAACAGTTCAAGACAAAATGGCGTTCAGCGGCGAATAATGTATACAAAATCTTATGGCAGGTGTTAATCGAAAGATCCGGCAATTCGTATTCGGTAGAAAGGAAGCTTAACTGAATATTGCTCTTGTATTCTGTATTAACTGAACTGGAAAAAGAAAAAGGATTTAACTTATTAATAAAAACTTTGATAAGATTCACACACATTACTGTTTGACCAAATTTTGATCGGAACACCGTTTACTCAACATTGGCGATAAAACTTATGTACCACTTCAACTGAATTGGAGATCAACATCGATTGATGTCACGCTTTGTTCAGCCGATATATTCTTGTATGCAGAATGGAAAGTTTTACATTTCAGCTCATCTCCTATAACCATTAGGTCATTACGCATCATATGGTCATTGAAATGAAGCTTGTTATCAATTTGAAGAAAGCGACGGGATACGTATACAACATGAACAAGATAGGAGATGAGATGGCCAAGATGAACCCTCTACTAGTGCAAACTGTTGGAGACTTAACAAATAGGCTTGGGAGAGTCTTCAAGGCAAACAGGAAGAAGGACACCCGCACTTCCAAACCATGCTGGTCGGAACCGGACCGAAGAAGTCTGGATGACATGCAAAAGGTGGCAGCTGAGCAGAATCTTGAACAGAAACTCTTCATACAGAAAAATATGATCATAGAATTCAAAGAAAGCGCGAAGTACGTCGACTGGCCTGTTGTTTTTGCTTCCATACGCATGGAACGCACCTACATAACGTTGTTAGTTCTATGTACAGATTGCGGAGCTGGTGAAACATTTTCACGATCGAACAGCAATCCGAAGGCTTCGCAATAAGTCCCGCCAATTCCAGGGAACTTTGTTCCATGGCGGTACCTTCAGTCTCAGTCTGAAGCGTGTTATGATGGATAGGATAGCATAGCAGAGTAGAGATTATCAGTCGCGCGATTAGATTACATAAGCAACTTCAGCCAATAATTTCAGCAGTATCAACTGCTTAAAACACATCCGGCACTCCTGTTATATTTCGACATTTTTAATGCTAGGGAGTTCCAGAACACGCTCAACTCGAGAAAAGTTTTTTCATCAGATGACGGTCTCACCTCAACGGAGACCTTCAAAAGTGTTCAATGAGTCTCAAACCTGTGCACTACAAACTCCAGGAACTCGTCTCGTCTCGTGTTGCTGAGTTGAAGGCATTCAACTTCACATTGGGGACAGATTTCAACATGCCTCCAGCAGACTATTACTTCATCTTCTCGGTTCGAGTCGTAATCGATATTTAGTCTGCAGTCAAATCTCAGTGGAAACGACGTCTCTTCATCATCGCCTGGCAAATCTGTGAGAACCGAGCGAGCAGTGCTGGTTTGAAATATTTCATTTGATCACCTCTGTAGTGGTCCCTTTCACATTGCTCAATCCTCAGGCAATGAGATAGCAGACCACTGCCAAAAGGAACTCAAAGTAGGCAATACCACACCTTGTTCAGAAGAATCGTAGTGACTTGATTATGACTCAGCAAGTCAGCATATGTTTATCTCAACCGAATGCGAACACAGTGTGCTAATCAGAAGCAGCGAAATGGCGAGTGAAGTATTTCACGCTGAGTTGAATTTCAAGTAGTAACGTAGCACGTGTGTGAGAGACATGCTGCTAGTGCATACTGATTTATCGGTATTTATACCGGTTTTTATTCTCAATACTTAGTACCGACACCAGGTGCTCTGAAAAATTACCGATTTCCAACTTTACATACCTGATAAATACTGATTTTTATAAGTTATTTCAACGACTATATTTAGATTATTGTCTATCAGCAGCAAAGTTTGTTAGATTTCTTGTCCCTAGCTCAATTATTTTTCAGAGCGCTATTTCTCAAATTTAGTAAGTCCGCACCAGATTGAAAATAAGAAAGATATAATGGCACAAGCTTTGAAACGAATATCAAAGTGAGTAAGCAATTATGACTGATATTCGAGTTCATTCAGTCACCCATAACACTTCATTCGTCTGGAGTTTCAAAGTCATCACCTTCAACCAATGGCATCTATTTTCGTACCATTTAATAAAACCACAGATAGCCAAGCAATACATATCAACATTTCTATACGTACAAACGCATAGGGAATTAAATGCCAACTATCAGTCATCGCTTGAGCTTCATACGGCGGTAAATTGCACCAGATCACCTTCTTCAGTCGATACTTTAACCATATATCTTAGTGCAAAGCAAGTTTCAGCATTTAACCTGCAGACGGAGTTATCCTTCATTGCGTAAACGGATATGCCAACCCGTTTACCTGTAGTTATCAATTATTTTCGGATCAAAGAAGAGAACGATGCAGCTCGCTCAGTTCAAATCACGTATGAAACATTTGAATGGTCATAACGTGAATGACATCACTGAACTCATATATTTCATCACAGATGACAAACTAGTTAACGTGCATTTAATATCAATTCAAATGTTTTCCAGTTTGAGTTTTGAACGTAAGAATCGTAGATAGCGATTTCTCGATCCATAACGATAACTACAGGTAGCACTATTGTGCCAACGTTGCGATAAAAGAAGTGAATCTATCTTTACAGTTAAATATCAAACTTGTTTACTTCATGATATTAGCTCAAAAATCGACTAAGAGAACACCGATGCAATTACCTCCGTACAGTTTGCTGCTGCTTGATAGTTGGCATTTAATCTTCGAAAGCTGACATAAGAAATGTTAAATGTATTGTATATCTATGTGTTTCATATTGAATGATACGAAAGATGCTGTATTAATAAAGGATAATGTTGAACTTCAGGATGAACAAATGTTACAGCATTCGTTGAACGAATATCAATGTTACTTACTTCATTTCATTGTTTAAAGCCGATGATTCTTTTGTTTTGTTTTTTTCGAAATTGGTGCAGTTTTAATTTAGAAATATTTTCAGCGCACAACAATTAGGATAAGAAACCTGGCAGCAACACGCTGATGAATATTAAACGTAACAGGTAGTGTTGAAATAATCTCTGCCAGCGCAAAAATCGTACATTTATCTGCGCGTAAAGAAAGCAAATTGCGGTATTTTCAGAGCCCTTGGTTTGTGATATCAAGGCTGAGGAAGCAGCGTCCATATAAATACCGATACCTGGTACCGCAACGCTGTTCTCACCTGCATTACGTTACTCAAAAATTCACCGAAAGGAAATGTCCTTCTATATAATTCGCCTTCCGCAGACACTGGCGTTGGCCTGCTGAGGATAAATATAAAATGATGACCGCTGTCATAACTGTCTACTACAACTAACAAAGGTCGTGAAAAAGCCACGGTTCTTTGTTATTCCGTCACGTCAGACGAGCACCAGTATGGGTCCACAGTGATCAAATAGAATATTTCGACCAGCGCACCATCAGCTCTGCATTTCGCTGAATGATATAGGGAAACACTGGTGCCAGGTATCAAACTTCAACGATCAACCGAGAAGATGAAGCAGTAATGGTCTGCGTGCGTTGGAAATCATCCCCAATGTGAAGTTGAATGCCTTCAACTCAGCAACACAGACAGACAAGGTTCCTGGAGTTTGTGGAAGGTGCTAGGGTTTTCATTGAACACACCGAGGTCTCCATTGAGGTGAGACCTGTCAGTGAAAACTTTTTTCGATCACGTGTTGGAACTTTTAGTTAAAATGTCGAAATATAATAGGGTACTGATTTTTTTTTTCTGCTGTTTTACAGTTTGAGGGAAATTGAAATATTTGATGAAGTTGTATGGTATCTATGCTTCGACGAGGAATTTTCTGCCATTTCATTCAATAACGCATCGAGACTAAGACTCGTAAGTGTACCATAACCATGAATAAAGTTCATCAGGGACTTATTGATAGCCTTCGGATTGCTGTTCGATCATGAAAATGTTTTTCAGCTCCGCAATCTGTGTACACAAACGCAATAACATTATGTGAGTGATTTGGCGGCATGTGGAAAGGCAAAAAGAAAACAGTTGCAACCGCTAATAACACAGCCTTTCGAATCTACCAGTATTTTCTGTATAGCTTCTGCCAAATTTTTTTGCTTCTTTGTGTATCCAAGCTTCTTCAACCAGTTCGACCAGCATGGTTTCAGAAGCAGCATGTCTTCTTCGTTACCTGGCATTCCTCCCAAAGCTCATTTGTTAAGTCTCCAACAGTTTGAAATATAGTGGTTCATCTTATTGCATCTCTCATCTCCTATCTTGTTCATGTTGTATACGTATCCCGTCGCTTTCTTCAAATTGATAACAAGTTTGCTCAAATGACTTTTTGAAAGATGGTAATGACCTGTCATGGAGAGACACGAAATGAAACTTCATTCCTGTATAAAGAATATATCGGTTGAACAAAGCGTGACATCAATCGATGTTGATCTCCAATTCAGCGAAGTGCAAATATGTTTCAACGCCAATGTTGATAAATGCCTGATCAAAATTTCTGTCAAACAGTAATGTGTGAATCTTGACGTGCGCCAGTTAATAAGTTAAACTTTTCTTTCTTCTTCTCCAGTTCAGTTAATACAGAATACAGAGCAGAATATTCAGTTAAGCTTCCTTCTACCGAATGAATTGTTTTGACTTTTTCATTTAATACCCACATAAGAAAGATTTTACATATTATCACGCTGAACGCCATTTTGTCTTGAACTGTTTACGCTCACAACATGGAGTTTCACGTCTCGCTGATTTACGGCCCAATATTGTTCATAATATTGGGAGGGTTCTCTTCTTTGGCACCACTTAACGTTGTTATTTAAAACCAATTCATGTCTTTTTCATCGCAGATGCCAATCCAACAAATAGAACAACAATAGGGTCGGATCTGAATGGTGGCGGCAGACGTTTTTGCAGGTAATTGCTCACATAAATTTCTGGTTGACGGTTTGCAATGTAAACGCTGCTCTTCGCCGTAAAAGATACCGTCAAGACAAGATATTTCTTCGCAAATTTCAGCGACAGTTTGCGCGGCGATTTTGCCAGCTTTCCCTTCCGGCTGCTTATAACATTTCTGCCCAGAAGCGTAAAGTCTGATTCTGATGCAAACATCGTCCTGTACCATGCACCAAATTGCTGCATCGTCGTGTACAACTTTCGCGATCGTGTTTTGCTTCCCCCTGTCGTGCGATTTGGTACGTCACCATTTGTAAGTTTATCAGTCCAGCCTGTTTTCACCATTCACGACAGCACTCCAGCTGACACGGAGAGGGTTAAAGCCTCAGTTCGAAACAGCGTGCACTTTTGTCGCCGCTTTTGACTCTCTGCTGATTGCATCGCCGATCCAGCTTTCCTCGCTGATGCAACGTCCACCGAACACTTTTATTGGTTAGTAACACTTGATTAAAGCCACATTCGAATAACGCCTCACAATCAGCAGGAGCAGTTGATTTTCGCGAAGGCACGCAAAATTTTTGTTATGTCGCTTTCTTCTTCGACACATTTAGCACCAAGCGCCATTCCAAAAACGAAATAGAGGATGATGCTAAAGGAAATGCGTCAAGTTTGTCGCATCCAATTTTTATCGACACAAATTCCCTTTGCTTCAGCTGTTCGCGCCCGTAAATTGATCAGACCACAAGAAGCTACGTGAAGAAAAAATCTAAGGGTCGAGTGACAATGACGGTCGTGAAGAATATGGTGTTACCGCTGAGGAAAGTACATAGCAACGGCGGCCATGCGCAAAGCGATTATTTATGCTTAAATATATCCGCTCTCGCTATCGCTCCTTTCGCCCACCTGTAGTTAACTAACCATCCGCCATTTCTCCGAAGGTACTCTGCTCAAAGAAGACTGTCTCTTACCTGTTGTAAAGAACGATGTACGTTCAACTGTTAAGTAAACAAAAACAAAAGTAACAACCAATCTGTATGGCATGATTTCAGCAGAGAGAAAGAAAAAGAAGGAAGAAAACTTAATAACCGCAGAAAGCTGAAATTGTGGTGGTCCTTGTTGGACATATAATATACGGTTTAAGGCCCACCCATACGTTAGCAGCGAAGCGGGAAGTTGTTGAAACTGACACACACTTTCTGTTGTTGCTCTGCTGTGTGTGCCAACAGAGATCGTTCAAAAATGTAAACTTTCCGTGAAGAAATGTTCAATATCAAACAAAAGAAAGTCATTGTGAATGTTTAAATTAAGAAAAAAACATATAGCAGTTGTCGATATTAAATGGAAAAATATTGGGAGTGGGGTTCAAATTAAAGAAAATCGTAGCAATTGTGTAAGGAAAAATTGTTGTTAAATCAGCAACTGAAAACAAATCAGAGGCATTATAAGCGACGGGGAGGAAATAAAAGATATTTCTTAAAATAGGAAGCCACAACAAGAAATAGGAGGCAAGTTGTATATGTACGGTTGTTTATTTTTTGTCGATGAGATAATGGAGAGTAACGTAAAAGGATATCAGAGTCATAATAATAATTTCAAACGATAGAGTTCGTTTTAATCTCGTTATTTACCTATCTACTTTTCAACCAAGCAAAGGTTGAATACAGATTATGTCTAATGTTTTTCCCCGAACCCAAGTTGATATTAATGTTACGATTCTCATATTAAATTTAATCGAATTTATTAAGTCTATTCAAATCTAAGTTAGGGATCCCAATCAAAACTCAAATGCTTTCGATGAAAGAGTAGTAGGTTTTTGCAGGGATGTATGGATAATGTATGAATGCTTAGTCCTCAATCAAGGCAGACGCAACAAGAACAAATAAGTAAATAATTGAAAACAATATAAATGTGGATAACCTTAGTAGGATCGAAGCCACCTGGAAAAAGACCTACAACGCGACATAAAATCATACTTGTTGTTGAACAAAACAAAATAGAAACGTGTCAAAAATATCATTCTCAGAAAAACAAAAAATCTTTCAAAAAGTAATTAAAGTCTAGAGAAAAATGAAAACAAATCATAAGACACAAATCAACTAATGTGATGTTCTTCAGCAGCGCAAATGTACAGAAGAAATTTGATGATCAAATTGTTAACAGAAAACAAAATAGAAAATTAGAAATGCTTTATATACAACTCATCAGCAAAAGAAAACCATAAAATGTTCAAGAAGGTTCAACGATAATTAAAGGCACGGTAAATGAAAGACATGCAACCTGATGTGGAGGGCTAACCGCAGAAATAGATCTGGTCTGGTGACCTAAAGAAGAAATGGATAGAAGAGTCTTTAGAAGTCCATTATTATTTTAATGTAGGCATATTTTC
The DNA here is from genome assembly GCA_034211315.2 of Aedes japonicus. Classification (NCBI taxonomy): domain Eukaryota; kingdom Metazoa; phylum Arthropoda; class Insecta; order Diptera; family Culicidae; genus Aedes; species Aedes japonicus. Next base: position 5,948 of record JASCZW010013911.1, on the reverse strand, counting down.
ATATGTTCAGTACCGAGAAATAAACGCTGGAAGGTTTGGCATAAACAAATGCACAGCGCGTGTTGTAGCCCAGCATAGACAGGTGAAGCGCAACGAGAAGCAGGCGGAATCTGATGCCCAAAAGAATGGCGGCAAATAAAATATATCGTGCAAATGGCAGCAGAATATGAAGAGAAGGCGGTTTGTTTATTGAATTTCCGGTGCCGTCTTGATCAGCTCGTTTGAGTTTGCCCACTACGTTAAAAACCAGTGCCTGGATCGAAACAACCCGCGTATCTTCTTCCAGTTCATAATCTTCACCAGCGATTTTATCACTGGCCCAGAACAGCTTCAACCGCAGTAACTTGATCATACAACGATGTGAAAATGTTCTAATCCACCTTCTTCAACCAGATTGAAAAAATCCACAAATCCACTTTTTGTTTGTTTCAATCACTACTTGCTTCCGCTCTACCAATGAAGAGTTTTCCACGGAAAGGGAAAGACTATCCAGGTCTACAATTCCTACCGCGTTGAATGACGCCAGTTTGCATGTTATTATTTCACAGAAGTCTGGCTTAACAACAACACTTTGTCGAAGCAACTGTTCAACGATACCTTCAGCTGCAGGGTCGTCTCCGCGAATCCAAAGAATTCTGACACCAAGTAAACGAGCAACGGAAAAGAAATGAGATTTTAAAGATTTGCTGGCAACTTTCGGTTTCTATTATTAGCAAAAAGGATGAAAATGAACCGTTCTTTCTTCAATTACCGCGAACAACTGCGCTGGAGTGCCATCTCTAAACTTTTCATCCAACAACGCTTTCAGTAGAAGCTGGTTCAGGACTACTATTTCGCATCACCAGGATTAATGCTCAAGCGATCCACGGCGATTAATCGTACCGTGATGTTCTTATTCCGATCAGCCCCACCGCCCACTTGAAACGGGCATAAACAGAAAGCTGCCTTAGATTAGCAACAGTTCTCAACGAATCAGGAAGAAAAGCGTATTGTTGATTGGTTGCAGGTCAGAGCAAAACTGCAGAATCGGTATCTGCAATCTGCAAGTTGCCAGCGGCTCTCCGCAGCTCCACCGGATAACTCTTTCGAACACTCATCAACAAAGTCAGGCGTGATGGCGTGGCTGAGCGAGTCATCGACCATTGTTTCGAAGCTGTAGATGGAGGTGGTCGAAGCGCAGCCTGGCTAATACGCGAGAATGGTTCAGCGGTATTTAAAGAAGCGGCATATAGCAAACATTATTTACAACAAGCAAAGATGCTTACAGGCGGATTGTCGCCATGCCGCGGCAGCAGCCTTAAAGTCAGAGTAAGACTCAAGGCAGGTGCTGCCGTTCACCGAAAGCGAAAGCACCTTGTGAGGGAAGTCCGGCAAAGAAATGAATCCTGGAGTATTCGCTTGTGGCGAGGAGCTGGATTCAACCGGCACATTCGTGGGTGATCGGTTCCGGAGCAACCTCTCGTTACGTCCGAACCTGACCAGTTCGTGGAATTGATGATAAGGTGCGCAGAGATGTGATCCCAGCGAACGGCAAGAAAACCGTAGCGGAAGGGAATTGATCGAAAGCCAACGGCGTTCTACTTCTTCCATAAGGAGAACAGAAGTTCAGCAACTCAGGGATGTTCTGTATGTTCTGTACTTCGAATCGAACCTCATTTCGGTAAAGCTTACCGTGAAGGGTGCTACTATTGTTTTCGATGCCAGTGGATGCCGTATAACCAAGGATGAGAAGGTCATCGGAAGTGCCACATCGTCTGGAGGGTTGTACTACTTGACAGTCGCCCATGAAGCGCTAGCGTCGAGAGAATGCAAGCGTACATCAAGTTGTCAGCACACGTGGCATCGCATTTTGGGGCACCGCGGATCTCTGATGCTATTCGGGAGCTTGAAAGCGGGCATCGGCATCCGGAATCAAGATCGAGGGCTGTGGCTGCCGCCGTAGCTTCTGCAGAACGTTGCCCGGAAGCGTGTAGCTGACACGGTTCCTGTTCCCGTTCCCGAAAAGTCCGACCGCAACTCAAGTCAAGCTCTGGGATCTGAATCCACGGACGTGTGCGGTCCTCATGCGAACCCCCAACACCAGGTGGGTGCCGGATACGCTTTGGACCATGATTGACGACTACACTCGCTATTGTGTCGTGTATTTCCCGGAAAAATAAATCAGAGGTGTGATCGCATCATCGAGTATGTAAGCTACGTGTAAGACGTTATTAGGAAAAACGCCTCAAAGTCATCCGTTCGGACCAGGTGGCGAGTTCCAAAACAAAGAGTTGATAGATTTTGCCAAGAAGAAGGAATCAGTCATCAGTTCACCGTTGCTTACACCCCCAGCAGAATGGTGTTGCGGTGCGAAAGAACGACTCATTGGTGGAGATGGCACGCTGCATGCCCTGATCACGTTTGCCGCTGAAGTACTGGGCCGAGGCTGTCAACACGGCCAACTACACGTCTGCAGAACCGTCTGCCAACCAAGCCGTTAGAAAAAGACACCGCTTGAAATGTGGAGCGGAACAATGCCGGATCTGAGTTACCTGAAGATTTTCGGATCGCCGGCGTACGTCTGGATTCCGCAACAGAAGAGATCGAAGCTGAGGCAAAGTCGAAAAAGCGTGTTGCTCGTTGGATATTCCCCACAACACAAGGCATTATCGTTTCATGGATCCCGGATAACGACAATCTGTCCGTAAGCCGCGACGCAGTGTTTCTGACGCCGGAGGAGCTTCGGGCAACCGAATCTCATAAGGAATGTATGCTGGATTATCCCTTGGAGACCTACTGAACCTGCCAGAGTTAATGAATTCGCTCGTTGCTACAGTGGATGACAACGACGATGGGAGTGTACACCAGCGAAGATGATTTTACGGCTACGAATCAACCATCGAAGATTTCGTCAATGAGGAAGATGAATCCCTGGCAGGAGGAGAATCGACATGACCAAGATCGTACACCGGAAGAGGCTAAACCAACCGGAGAACAGGAGGAGAATGTTGTTAGTGCCCCTTGACGATCAAACCGGGCAAACAAAGGTATGCCACCGTACCGTTACACAGCTGCAGCAACGCTGGTAGCGGAACAACAGCACGAGCCATGTTCATACCAAGAAGCCATTAGTTGCCCTGAACGCGAACAATGGAAACGAGCCATGGAGGGAGGAGATTGAATCGCTTCCAGAGAACGCTACTTGGGAAGTCGTCCAATTACCTGCCGATCGGAGGGCCATCGGTAGCAAATGGATCATCAAGAAGAAGCTGACAATAATGGTAACGTGATCCGTTTTAAAGCCCGCCTTGTTGCTCGAGGTTTTAGCCAGAAGTATGGCACGGATTACGACCAAGTATTTGCGCCAGTGGCGAAGCAGATGACGTTTCGCACCATACTCAGTATCGCCGCACGCCGTAATCTGATAGTGCAACACGTTGACATCAAGACGGCGTACCTTTACGGCAAATTATCTGGAACGATTTACATGGAGCAGCCTGCTGGATTCACGACCGGTTCCAAGAGCGATGTCTGCCGTTTACGCAAAAGCTTGTATGGCCTGAAGCGGGCAGGACGAGTGTGGAACGAGAAGATCAGCAAAGTGCCACAGGAGCTTGGATATGCGTCATCCTTGTCTGTACGTGAGGACGTGCAACGGGCAAAAGTCTTTCATCTTATTGTACGTAGACGACATGCTAATTGTGACCCACGATCAAAACGAATACGAAAGGTTTCGTAATTTCCTGCAACGACACTTCACCATCACATATCTTGGAGCAGTATCGCACTACCTTGGCATCCAGATTCTGAGGACGCAAGACGGCCAGTTCCTACTGAATCAAAGCGCTTATATCCGGAGGGTCGCGGCTAAGTTGGGTCAAGACAAAGCAAAGCCGTCCCACATCCCGATGGACCCCGGATACCTGAATAAACAGCAAATGGAGGAGGGTCCGATGCACCGGAACGAGGAGTTCCAAAGCCTAGTAGGTGCTTTGCTGTACATTGCGGTGAATTCGAGGCTCGACATCGCTATCAGTGCATCCATTCTGGGACGAAAGGTTAGCCGACCCACTCAAGCCGACTGGTCGGAAGCAAAACGCATGCTGCGGTATCTCTACACAACCGCAAACTTGAAGTTGCAGCTAGGAGGTGAAGGAACACTGGAAGCCTACGTGGACGCTGACTGGGCTGGCGATTGCGTGGACCGGAAGAGCAATACTGGATTCGTGTTCCTGCTTGGTGGACCTATCAGCTGGACAGCAAGGAAGCAACAGTGTGTCACAATTTCATCGACTACGTCGGAATACGTCGCACTATCCGAAGCCAGCCGTGAATTGCTTTGGCTTCTCAAACTTATGAACGACGAGGGAGAAGTGGTCACAAATACAGTTGCGGTGCAGGAAGACAACCAAAGCTGCATTGCAATGCTGCGATCCGAAGGAACAAATAACCGAACGAAGCACATTGACACACGGTACAACTTCGTCAAGGATCTGATTAGTACCGGAGTCATGGATGTTATCTATTGTCCCACAGAACTGATGATTGCTGACATCCTCACGAAGCCGTTTGCAAGAGTCAAGTTTGGCCTGCAGTGCGTCGAACTTAAGGAGGAGTGAAGGAGCAATCGAAGCAACTCGACCTATTTGCAATCCAATCGTAGCAAGCTAGATTAAGAAATTGTTAAATAAACGTTAGTTCACATTCATCACTCAACCAAAGCGGCCACTCTTATACTTTGCTCCAAGATTGTGTGCATTACTTAACGTTTGCATTTGCATCTCCATTTGGTACTATAAATTTCCCGTTCACGGCCAGTCCGAGAGAAGAGCGGCTTTGCATCCCTTCTCGCTGACTGTCAGCCACTCAGCATTTTCTTGGGAAACTTGGGGCATGAAATGAACTTTACCTTGCAGCTCACTCCCTTCGTGGGAGAAGTAAAATACGAAGTGCCCTGCCAGTCGTTGCCATCCAGGGTGTTTTAGATCTCGTCGTCCCTCACCAGTGCCACGTTGCGTTTCGCCGGTAAAACCGAGTTATCCATCTTATTCAGCCGCTGCCGCTGCGTCATTGCCTGCAGCTCCGAAATCAGTGGACGCGACTTCCGCTTCCTGACATGTATGGTCATGTTCGACAGGTACTTTTTCACTGTTTGGCCGGATGAACCGACCTCCCGGCCAGGCACACGCAGCGATGTAGCCACTTTTCCATCGGTCTTCCTCTTCAGCATCCTTGAAGGCCGTAAAGAGCTGGGTTTTCTTTCGATGCTCTGATTACTGTCTAATAGTGCAAAGATGTTGTAGATGCCGGAACAGGCGCATCCAACGTCCACAAAGTGCCGTACGATGTTGTTTTCGACAAGGTGGGGTGCCATTCTTTGAACGCGCACACTTCTGAACGGAGTTGCTTCACTGTTTTTGCCATCACCGTTAGAGTTTGTCTGATAGAGCTGTCAAAATCTGTATGCTGGCTCATGGGTTACTATGATTGAGAATGCATGGGTAGTTTCGTCAGTGCGGGTTGGCAATTTTTGTCAATTTTTTTTAATGCAAACGTTAAAATTTGGATTTCGAGATTATTTTTACATAGCAAGATGGCAGCTTCTAAAAAGATATTCGAAAGGTCAGGGCTTTTTGAATGGTGTACACATTGGATAAGAATTCATTCGCTTAGTGGCACTAGTGCTCATGTGAACGTTTTGCTTTATCTGTGTTTTGATCATTTATTAATGCATTGCTTTATTCGGGAAACCTTGGTCTCCCAGACGGTCAACTTCATAGCTCCGAGTTATTTCACTGCTTGACGATGGTCTGCCTGTGAACTAATGTTTATCGCTAGTGCACATAAGAGGCTGATTACCCCAATATGGGTACTTCTGGTACGTTCTTCTGAACATTTCGGGTTTGTCCTTCAGAGAAGGTCCAGAGAACACCAGGGAAGCTCTGCAGAAGATGCCGGGAAAGGTGAAT
>JASCZW010013910.1:0-24246 GCA_034211315.2 Aedes japonicus | reverse complement strand
ATCGAAATGAAAAATCGGAAATGAAAAATCGAAATGGAAAATCGAAACAGAAATTAAATGAACACTCGAAAATAGAATTCGAAAAATAAAACCAAAATGAAAATCGAAATGCAAATTGAAAAGAAAATTGATAACTGCAAATCGAGAGAGAAAACCGTGAATTGAAAAAATCTAACTACAGAAAATTGAAAGAAAAATCGGAATGAAAAACGAATTTAAAAAATCGAAATGAAAACTGAACTTAATGAATCGAAATGAAAACAAATTGAAAATTGAAATGATGATTAAAACTGAAAGATTGAACTGCAAATCGACTCGAGAAAGGTGAAAATGAAAGGTAGGAACGAGAAGAAATCAGCAACAGAAAATTCGAAAACAAAATTGAACAGAAATTCGACGAAAATTGAAGAAAATTTGAAAAGAATCGAAAAAAATCGAAAAAAATTCGTAAAAAATCGAAGAGAATTTAAAAGAACCCTCGAACAGAAATGCTGAGAAGTTAACTGAACAATCAATTTTGAATCGAAAATCAAAATGCAAAATCGACCTGCAAACCGAAACAAAAATTGAAGTGAAAATCGAACAAATACACAATCTGAAACTCTGACCAGAAAATCCAAACAGAACCGAACTGAAAACCGAATAGAAAAAACTGGAACAGAAAATCTGAAATCGATCGAAAAATACAACTGAAAATCGAATTGAAAATCGAACAAAAAATCGAAAATTGTCGAAGATAATCGAACAGAAACTCGGAGCAGATAATTGAATAGGAAATCAGAATTAAACAAATTGAAAGCAAATTGAATTCTAATATTGGGATAAAAATCCTGAATTTCGACTTGAAATGAAAATCGAATTTAGAATCAAGATAAAAAATTGATCTGAAAAACGAACAAAAATCAAACTGAAATCGAAATAAAAGTGAGGAACAAAAAAAAATCGAAATGATTAATCGAACTGAAATTAGGAGTGAAGATAGAACCAAAATCGAACAACAAAAATGAGGAATTTTTCTGCAGAAAATTCAACAGAAAATCGAACTGAAAACTCTAACTGGAAAACTGAACTTAAAATCTAGCTTTCAACATTCTTGCTGAAAACCGAACATCAAATAGAATAGAAACATCGAGCAAACTCGAAATTAAAATTGTACTGAAAAATCGATGAGACAATCGTTCAAAAAGTCAAACAAGAAATCGAACAGATAACCAAAACAGAAAATAAAACTTAAAATCGAACAGAAAAATGAACTGAAAATCGAAATGGAAGATTAAACTTCAAAATCGTGCAGAAAACCGAATCGAACAAAAAGCAGAAAGTCAGGAAATGAAGATATGAACGAAAATCGAAATGGAACTCTAAATTCAAAATCGAACAGAAGTGCAAACTGAAAGCCGGCAATGAAATATAACAGTAAAAAACAAATGATCACCAAACTGAAAACCTTGGAAAATCGAATCTTTAAGTGGAAATCAAACCCAGGAGTTGGAACATAATGATCATCGATAAATGGTTAGTTGAAAATCTCAGTCAAGATATAAAAATTAAAAATCGAAATTAAAATAGAACCAGAAAATGTAATGGAAAAATTTAGCCAATGGAAATGGAAATGGAAATGGAATTGAGGTTGGAAAAGAAATTGGAATAGAAATGGAATGGAAATGGAATGGAAATGGAATGGAAAATGGAGATGAAATGGAATGGAAATGGAGATGAAACGGAATGGAAATGGAATGGATAAATGGAATGAAATGGAGATGGGAAATGGAGAATGGAAATGGAATGGAAATGGAATGGAAATGGAATGGAAATGGAATGGAATGGAATGGAAAATGGAATGGAAAATGGAATGGAAATAGAATGAAAATGGAATGGAAATGGAATGGAAATGGAATGAAATGGAATGGAAACGGAACGGGAAATGGAATGGAAATGGCACTGGAAATGGAAATGGAAATGGAATGGAAATGGAATGGAAATGGAATGGAAATGGAATGGAAATGGAGATGGAAAGTCGGGGAAGAAAAATCGAAATAAAAATCGAAATGAACATAGAAATGAAAATCGGAATGTAAATCGAAATGAAAATTGGAATGCGAACCGATCAGAAAATCGAATTGAAAATCGGGCAGATAACTGATCAGAAAATCCAACTGAAAATCGAACAGAATATCGAACTAATAATCGTACTAATAATCGAACTGAAAATCGAATTAATAATCGAGTAGATAATGGACCAGAAAATCGAACGGAAAATCGAACAGAAAATTTACCAGAAAATCGAACAGAAAATTGTAGAGCACGAAGAGAATCGAAAAGAATTGAACAGAATCGAAGAAAATCTAAGAGATTCGAAGACAATCTAAGAGAATCGAAGAAAAATCGAAGAGAATCGAAAAGAATCGAAGAAAATCATAGAGAATCGTAAATAATCGAAGAGAGTTCAAGAGAATCAAAGAGAATTGAACAGAAACTCAAGCAGTTAACTGAACAAAAAATCGAAATGCAAATTGAAATGAAAACCAAAATGTTATTCGAAATGAAAATCGTTCTGAAATTCGAACAGGTAATCGAACATAACGTCGAAAAAAACTGAAGAGAATCGAAGAAATCGAAAAGAATCAAACCGTATCGAAGAAAATCGGAGGCAATCGAAGGGAATCGAAGAGATTCGAAGAGATTCGAAGAGAATCGAAGAGAAGCGAAGAGAATCGAAGAGAATCGAAGAGAATCGATTAGATTCAAATATAATCAAAGAGAATAGACGAGGATTGAAGAGAGTCAAAGAAATCGTAAATAATCGAAGAGAGTTGAAGAGAGTTGAACAGAAACTCGAGCAGTTAATTGAACAAAGAATCGAAATGCAAATCGAATTGAAAATCAAAATAATAGTCGAAATAAAAATCGAAGTCAAAATTGAACAGGTACACAATATGAAACTCTGAAAGAAATTCGAACGGAAAGTCCAACAGGAAATCGAATAAAACCCAACAGAAAATAAAATTAACTGAAATAGATCGAAAATCGAAATTAAAATCGAATCGAAAATTGAAATGAAAATCGAATAGAAAGTCGAGCAGACAATGGAATAGGAAATCGAAATAAAAAAATTGAACAGAAAATTTTATTTTATATTGAAATAAAAATCGAATTTTAAATTGAAATGAAAATTGAATTTTAAATCGAAATTAAAATCGATGTGAAATTTGAACAGAGAAGCAAAGCCAAAATCAAACTGAAGATCGAAATGAAAATTCAAATCAAAGCAAAATCGAAATTTTAATCGTAACTGAAATTAGAATTGCTCAAATGGAACCAAGAAAACGAACAAACAAATGAAGAATTATCGACAGAAACTCAAACAGAAAATTGAACAAAAAAACCTAAAAGAAAATTAATTGAAAATGGAACCTAAACTCGGAACGGGCATTGAAGAAATAATCGAACAGAAACAAGAACAGAAAACCAACCGAACAGAAAATCGATATGAAAATCAAAATCACTGGAAGTGGAAATTGGACTCGAAAAACGTCCAGGAACTCGAACAGAAAATGGAACTGAAACCTCGAACTGAAAACTGAACTAAAACTCTAGAATTGAACAATCTTCTGAAAAACCGGACGATCAGAAAATCGAATACACCGAAAATCGACATTTTACCAAAAGTTGACGTTGTACCGAAAATAGTTAAAAATCGAACCAAAATCGAATAGAAAACCAAACAGAAAATAAAATTGAAAATTGAACAGGAACTTTAACAGAAATTCAAACTGAAAGTCAAATAGAAGACCGACCCAAAAATCGATCTGTAAATCCTACTGAAAATCTAACTGATAATCCTACTGAAAATTTAACAAAAACGTGAACAGAATATCGAACAGAACATTTCATGAAAAAAACAAAAAATCAAACAAAAATCCTACTGAAAATTAAACAAAAAATTTACTGAAAATCAAATTGCAAATGGAACAGAAAACCGGTTATAAAAAATCGGAATGAAAATCGATCTCAAAATGAACATTAAATCGAAATAGAAATCAGAATTCTTATCTTAAAACTGTCAATTGAATTATTAATCGAAATGAAAATCAAATTGAACATAAATTAGAAAATCAATCACAAAATTGTTCAGAAAACCGAACAATTTTGTGAAATTAGAAATTAGAAATTCAGAATCAAAATAAATAACGATCTTAAATTGGAAAGAAGGTAGAAGTTAAAAAGAATTATAATCGTTGAAATGATAATTGAATTTTAATCAACAATCAAAATAAAAACTCGAAATGAAAAGCTGAAAATATGAAAATCCAATAAAATTAAGATCGAAATGAAAACCGAAGTTGAGTTCTTAATTCAAAATAGACATCAAAATCGAAATTGAATCGAACCTTTAATTGAACAGAACACCGATAGTTAAATTTAACCGTTAAAACAAATGAATATCAATCGGAAAATCTAGAAAATCGAATCTGGAAATGGAAATAAAATTCGTCATATAAACAGAATGATTATAAACGGTTATTTGAATTCTTAATCAATAATCGGAATAAAAATTAAAATTAAAAACTCAAAATGAAAATCGAACAGAAAATCTTTCAGAACATTGAAATTAAAATTATTTAAAAAATCGATCAGAAGATCGAACAGAAAACCCTACAGAAAAATAGAACAGAAAATCAAACAGAAATTTGAACTGAAACTGAACTGAAATTCGACATGAAAGTTTAACCTAAAAATCGTGTTTAAATCCGAATCGAACAGAAAATCTAACTGGAATAGGAACTGAAAGTCAACCAAGATACCGATGAGAGAATCGATCTGTTAATCCTACTGAAAATCTAACTGTTAATCATACTGATAATCGATCTGAAAATTGAACAAAACGCGAACTGAACATCGAATAAAAAATGGAACAAAAAATCGATCAGAAAATCGAACAGAAAATCCTACTGAAAATCGAACTGAAAGTCGAATTGAAAATGGAACAGAAACTCGAATCAGTATATATAATATTGAACTAAAAACCGACAAAAAAAAAATCAAACTGAAAATCGATCTTAAAGTGAAAACATTAACGAAGTAGAAATCAGAATGATTATTGAGACATTCAATTGAATTATTAATCAACATAAAAATCGTACAGAAAATTGAACTGGAAATTGAGCTGAAAATCGAACAGAAACTCGAAGTGAAAATCGCCAAAAAACCTGACTCGAACGGAAAATCGAACTGGAAATGTAACTGAAAATCTAACAGAAAAACGATGAGAAAATCTATCTCTTAATGCTTCTAAAAATCTAACTGTTGATCCTACTGAAAATTAAATAAAAAAGCGAACAAAAAATTGAACTCAACACCAAATATAAAATCAAACAAAGAACCGATCAGAAAATCGAAAAGAAAACCGATTAAAAATCGAACTGAAAATCGAAATGAAAAACGGTCTTTAAATGGAAACAAAAGCGAAACAGAAATGACAGAATGGTACTCGAAAAACTTTCAACTGAATTATGCGTCAAAATAAAAATCGAACAGAAACTCGAACAGAAAAACAAACAGAAAATCGATAAGAAAGTCGAAATTCAAATTGTTTCAATACAATAGAATAGAAAATCAAACTGAAAATTGCACTGAGAATCGAACCGAAACTTGAACTGAAAACCAAATTAAAAATCGAAACAGAAAATCGACATGAAAATCGAATTTATAAATTGTGCAGAAAACCGAATCGAACAGAGAACGGATCAGAAAATCGATCTGTTAATCCTACTGAAAACTGAACTGTTATTCCTACTGAAAATTTGAACGAAAAAGTGAACAGAAAATCGAACTGAACATCGAATATGAAATCAAACAGAAAACAGATCTGAAAATCTACTGAAAATGATATGGAAAATCGAACTAAAAGTCGGATTGAAAATGGAAGAAGAGAAAGAACTGAAAATTGAACAGAATACCAATAAGAACTCCGAACTGAAAATCGAAATGAAAAGAGATTTTCAAATTTCTACAAAATCGAAACGGAAATCCGAATGGGATGATGGTAATAGAAAAATTGTCAATTGAATTAGTAATCGAAATGAACATCGAACAGAAAATAATATTGAGAACTGAAAATCAAACGGAAAACCGATCGAAATGGAAATCGGTTTCAAAATGGAAGTTAAGGTTAGAATAGAATCAGAATGATAATTGAATTTTTAATTACTAATTGAAATGAAAATCCAAAAAATAGTAATAAAAATAGTAATAAAATGAAATGAAAATCGAACAGAAAACCGATAATAAAATTTAACGGTTAATACAAATGAACATCAAACAGAAAGTCTTGAAAATCTAATCTCTAAATGGAAATAAAATTTTAAATAGAATCAGAATGAGTTTCGTTAAAAGGTTTGTTGAATCCTTTATCAATAATCAAAATAAAAATTTAAATAAAAAATCAAAATTAAGCCGAAATAACAATCAAAATGAAAATTGAAATCAGAATTGAAATCAGAATTGAAATCAGAATAGAAATGAAAATTGAAATAAAAATTAAAATGTAAATCGAACTGAAAAGCTTAAACAGATAATTGTTCAGAAAATCTTTTTGAAAATTGAACAGAAAATTGAACTGAAAATCGAAATGTTAATCGAAACATAAATCGAACGAAAATTCGAACTAAAATTCAATCAGAGAATCGAACAGAAACTGAAAGTTGAACAGAGAATCGAACAGTAAATCTAATTTGAAATGGAACCGATAATATAACAGAAAATTGAAAAGAAAAGCGAAGCAAAAACGAACAGAAACTCGAATTTAAAATCATCCGAATGACTCTGTTGTGAAGATCTTAATTAAACTGTTAAAAAAGAACAGTACCTTGAACGGAAAGTCGAACAGAGAGTTGGACAGAAAATTGAACAAAAAATCCAATTGAAAATCGATATGAAAATCAAAGTGGGAAACATACTGAAAATCAAATAGGAGTCGGAATGAACATCGAAAAAAATTAAATTTGAACAGAAAAACAAAATTAAAATTGAAGAGAAAATCGACCAGAAAATGTAACGGAAATAAAATCGAATTAATTTAATTTAAGCTCGAATAGAAAATCGTCCTGAAAATCATAGATATATTCGAAGAGAAAATTGAACGAAAAATCGTTTTGAAAATCGTTAGACAAGTCGAAGTGAAAATCGACTGAAAATCGCAAAAAATAAACAAACTCGAGTTTTCAATGCAGCGTTCATTCACCAGGATCTACTGCTTTTCTTCCTTTCGTCTGCCGTTTTTTTAAAACCAATAAGTCATTCTCGAACGTTTCCATGTTTTTGTTTACGTTAGTTTAGATCAAAGTAGACACAGCCGGTGTCGCCCCGCCAAAGTTTGTTTATGCAAACATCGCAGTAGCCGGTGGTGTTCGATGATCTGATTTCCTGATGCCGTCCACGAGTGGTTTTCATTTCCTTTTAATTGATTATTGCTTGCATTAGCAGTTTTTAATCGTAAACACTCTCAGTAGCATCGCCATTAGCGCGGCTGTGATTACAGTTTTGCGAACTTTGCCCTCCCCTTGTTTTACTAACTTTTTCTGAGAGACGCTTATCTTTGTAGGTTAGTGGAGGAGACGACTGTCGAGAACTTCCGCGAATGTTTGTTTTGCATCATTCTTGGCTTTGTTCTTGAAAAAGTAGGGAACTCCGCCATTCGATGGGAATTTTGCGAGGGTTAGATTTTTTGCGCATTCCTCTTTCCATATCCAGTTGGTCTCGGCAGCTTTGAATAATACACCTATGTAAACCGGCAGCTAATCAGCGGCTCGATATGAAAGTGGACGCCGAATGAATAGCAGGACAACATTTCTAATAGGTTGTTCCTATTCGTGATGTTTTTTTCAGTCGAGTATCTCATTCACGTTTGGTCGGCAGCTACGGATTTTGCACTAATTAATAATTCAGAGAAGGATTTTCGAACTCAACGGTCACGGTCGTTGTCATCGTCCGAATCGAAGCCAATCCGGATCCAATCAGCCGAGGAAATATTAAACATGCGAACATTCGAACACATGAATGTGCAATGCGCCATTCCGGTGCAGCGGTAGCAATATGGCAACATTCCGATCGGATTCGTTCCGGGGAAGCTAGCGAGTGAAATTAATCACTGTCGAATTCTAAATTTTTTGATGTTTTGTTTCGTTTCAGGTATGCTTTTCATCCATGATGATGATGATGATGTTGATGATTGGCTTCCGATGAAAATGTAAGTTTTTTCAAACCCACTGCAGAAGGCCCAGCTCCAAGAACTTTAATTCAATATGCATCCCAAGTCCAGCTGAGGCGAATCGAGCGCAATAAATTTCTACGTCAAGAGGCCTGCTTGGATTATCGGCCACATGCAAATGCAGCTACTAGGATCCGCTCCGGGTTTTTTATCCTCCTTTCTTCCGCCTTTCTCTTTGTTGGTGCACGTTTTTCGCAATTTTGAGGTTATGGTTTTGGCTGGCTTTCGTCCGGTCCGGATGGCCCATCCAAAGGAATTAATGTGATCTGACAAAAGCATATTTATGAGCTCGCTTCTCGTCGCCGTTTTCTTCTTCTGATGGTTTGTGGAGCTATGAATGCGCAAGCGAATGGGAATCTTGTCAAAAAGCGTTAGTTTTTATGAGTTTTTCACCGACCGGGGGGTACCGGGTGGGTTGGAAATAGTTGTGGAAGGAAGGGATGCTATTGTACGTACCGAGCAAACAGGATTTGTGTTCGGGTTATGGGCTCCTATCTAAATATGTGCTTACAAACTGCGTTGGCCACTTCCGTTGGTGAGTGAGGTTTTTCGGGTTGGTGCAAGGTTTTTCCTGAAACTGTGGCTGTGAAATATGAGGTGAATAAATCTTCTAGTGGGGTAGTCTCTTGCGGAAAGCGTTCTAATCGCCATAAATTTTAATGCTGTTTTGAATTTTACCCCAACAATTCGTTTTGTTTGTTAAATGATTATTGTTTAGGATTTAAGTTAGGATTTAGTTGGTATTTTTATTTGTTTGTACAGATTTTTGATGGTTTTAAATGATATTTTAAAACCATAAAATCTGTCATTTCTGTTAATTTATTGAATCCACGTCATTTCTTTTGAAATAATAATATTATTCAATGAATTCTTAAGGTAAATTATTTCGAGGCTCAATCCTCAACTATAGATTTTATATAGTATTCCTTAAGATCCGTCCTTAGAAAAAAGGCACAAGACATCAATTTAGAAAACCGCGAATAAGGATGCAATCTTGCATCTAGGTCGTTGGAGTTGTAGTTTTCATTGTTCGATTAGCTTGAGAAAATGACGGTGGAAATGATATAACAGGCGCTGGAATATTTGAAGACTATTACATAGCAAAATACAGCCAAAGAAAAACTCGCAGTTTAACATTAGTTCTATTTATTTCTTAATCGGATGAAGAATCATCGTGATAAAGAACTAATTCATAATCATATACATCAAAAAAATATCATTCGGACTTGCTATATTCGTTTGTTATATTAACGTTTGATACCATCCATTAAGATCGGTACAGTGTCCTCATTCACCTTTCTAGAAGCATTTTTCCACTTTTTGGCAAAATCTTTCTCATTATTGGCCTCTCCTTTCGATTTCCTAAAGTTTCGCTTCACAATAGCCCAATATCTTTCAATTGGACGAAGTTCTGGGATGTTCGGAGGATTTCAGTCCTTTGGTACAATGTTGACGTTGTTTCCTGCATATCACTCCTGAGCCGCTTTCCATAATGGCAAGGCGCCAAATCAGGCCAAAACAACACATAACTCGTATGCTTTTGGATCCCTGGTAGTACTCGTTTTTCTAGACTCCCGTTGACGTAAACTAGTTGGTTAATCGTACCTGTAGTTATGAAGATTTAGCACAGAGAACAGACATCCAAGCTAGAGTACCCTCCGTGTGTAAATATCTGAAACTGCCATTTTAAAATTACAGCTTGTTTCCGTTAGTTTTGGTGATTCGTATGTTGATGGCGCCACCTGCGCGCCTTGAGATTTGATAGGCTGTCTATTTTAGTTTGGTGAAACCTAGACTAGGCGGCGCTGATTTTCCAACGGTTTGCTTTTGAAACTTTACACAGTAAATTGAGAAAAAAATGTTCGAGCCAGGATGTCTGTTCCCTGTGGATTTAGCTCTTCAAATTACTACTAAAAAAGCTTGCCAAACTGTGTACTTTTCAGAGAACTTCCAAACAATTTTGGCCTTGAAATGATCGTCAACCCTGCCGTCAACCTTGTCACCTTTTTAGCCATCCGAGATGTAAAAGTTCGGAATTCGCTTAATCAGCTGAAGCACTGCATCTCGCTGGGATTTAAGTTGTCGTCCCGCTTGCCGCCAGATCCTGGTTTCTGATCGGGAGTCAACCGATTCCGGAGTTGTTTCAAAACGCTTCTTACTGTTAAAACGAATGACTTCGAATGATTTTGCTATGACATAATGCGACATAGACGGATTTTTCACACTTTTGTGCAAACAATTTTCACGCACTTGTTGTTCTTTCGACTCCATTTTCAATACAATGCTTTTGCGACAGCAAACCGAGTGTCGTTAACACACACAATGAAAATGCGTTAGCGGTATTGGTGACATCTTCATATTGAGAAATAAATAGAAATTGGCTAATATACCATGGCAGTATGGTACTGGACCAATTTCGCGACAAAAAACTATAACTCGAAAACCATTAGCTCAAGACACATGATGTCGACGGAAGATTTAATTTAAAAAATAAGGCAAGATCTATATTCATAGTAGAAAAAAATCCTACAAAGTGAGAGTTGTTCAATGGAATACATTTTTTGAAAATATTTTCCATTTAATTTCAACTATTTTTATTGCTTATCTTGGCAGATAAAAAAAAAATTAAAAAATAACTTTTTATTCTTATGAATTAGAGGATATTTTGCTTCTACGGAATTGAATATATTTTAATTTAATGAAACTTTTCTGAAGAAGCTTTATTTCTATCTCATCTACTTATCGTTTTATAACAGTTCTACTGACTATCTATAGGGTGGGACTCAAAACAACAGTTTTTGTGTTATTTTTTTAATTTAAATTTGAATTTGAAAACTTTATAGGGATGAAATAAAATAAATAAATAAACAAATGGAAATAGCTGAATGTAAATATATCAAGAAATTTATCTTGAGCACACTACCGCCATCTGTTGAGCTTTATTAGCCATCACAGTGTGATCAACAGATGGCGCAGCATGGCGATGATTTGAAGTGCAAAATGTTCAATGCGTTATGTCTGTTTGTCTGTGATACAAGTGTTAATAAATGAAGATGGCTTCATATTAAAATATAAACATTTCCTTTAAAAAAAAGCTCAAGTTATTTCACTTCTTGATGATAATTGCTGATCGAAAATTCTGTAGAAACAATGCAAAACTACCAATTTTAAAATGAGTTTTTCTTCTGATGGGAATACAAGAGGACAAATAATTTTTTTGCAAATATGGGAGTAAGATATCTTACTCCCCGCAAGAACGTATTTTTATTACACTTCAATCTCTGCAACTTTGTTCATACACTAACTAGCAACCATCTTATATCTTCGAAATGTGTTCTAAGAGTCACGTCCCTATAAAGTTTTCAAATTCAAATTGAAATAAAAAAAAAATACAGCAAAAAAACTGTTTTTTAAGTCCCACCCTGAGAATAGTTAGAAAAACTGTGTTTTACATAGGTACGTAGATACGTAGATGAGTTAGAAGTAAAATTTGTCCATCAAAGTTTCAATAAATGAAAATATCTTTAATTCCTTTGAAGCAAAAAATCCTCTAAATCATAAGAATAAAAACTAAATATTTTGCTTATGAACATAAAAGGACCACCCTAATCATCACCCAAACCAAAAGATAGACCTTATTTGTGAATTTAAATTTTCCAAAGACATCATGTGTCTAGAGTTAAGGGTTTTCGAGTTACAGATCTTTGCCGTGAAATTGGTTCATTCGTACCATAGTGCATGGCTAGATTTTGCTGTGCGCATACCTTATATCGCCTGAATGGTTGCTATTGACTGGAGTGATTATTCATTGATTTTTATTGACGCTGCTATTCTGCTGTACCTCAATCTGAAACGTGCTACTGGTTCTGTTGCGTTGCTTAGGAAAAAAAGAAATTAAGAAGGCACTATTCTGGTTCTTGAGACCTCCGCAGTCTCCACTCATTTCGACCACCCATGAGCTGTTCAAGGAGTTGCTTTAAAATGGAAGCAGTGCCCCTATTCTGTCATGCTGTCATTCCAAGCTCACACCATCTCAACTATCAGACTCAGCATGATGGAAAACATGATTTAATACACCTTTTCAGCTCTCTTAATTCTGTTACAATCAACTCGAGTGCCATGAAGAGATGGAGGACACGTTTTCGGTAGGCGCTTTTTGCTTTACCTCTTCTAGTTCGGACATTCTGTTTGAATGTCTGACAATGGCTGAGAATCGAATGCCATGACATTTCCAATTCTGATTTTATCATAGACTGGTTTCGACATCTTAGTAGTACGGTAATAAGGTTTGTAATGGAAGCGGTTTGGTAGGCACTTTTATTTGATTCTTGCTAGAATCTCGCCACCTTATGTTTCATTTCAGAGAAAGAGAAAGAGATAGATAGATAGATAGATAGATAGATAGATAGATAGATAGATAGATAGATAGATAGATAGATAGATAGATAGATAGATAGATAGATAGATAGATAGATAGATAGATAGATAGATAGATAGATAGATAGATAGATAGATAGATAGATAGATAGATAGATAGATAGATAGATAGATAGATAGATAGATAGATAGATAGATAGATAGATAGATAGATAGATAGATAGATAGATAGATAGATAGATAGATAGATAGATAGATAGATAGATAGATAGATAGGATAGATAGATAGATAGATAGATAGATAGATAGATAGATAGATAGATAGATAGATAGATAGATAGATAGATAGATAGATAGATAGATAGATAGATAGATAGATAGATAGATAGATAGATAGATAGATAGATAGATAGATAGATAGATAGATAGATAGATAGATAGATAGATAGATAGATAGATAGATAGATAGATAGATAGAGATAGATAGATAGATAGATATAGATAGATAGATAGATAGATAGATAGATAGATAGATAGATAGATAGATAGATAGATAGATAGATAGATAGATAGATAGATAGATAGATAGATAGATAGATAGATAGATAGATAGATAGATAGATAGATAGATAGATAGATAGATAGATAGATAGATAGATAGATAGATAGATAGATAGATAGATAGATAGATAGATAGATAGATAGATAGATAGATAGAATAGATAGATAGATAGATAGATAGATAGATAGATAGATAGATAGATAGATAGATAGATAGATAGATAGATAGATAGATAGATAGATAGATAGATAGATAGATAGATAGATAGATAGATAGATAGATAGATAGATAGATAGATAGATAGATAGATAGATAGATAGATAGATAGATAGATAGATAGATAGATAGATAGATAGATAGATAGATAGATAGATAGATAGATAGATAGATAGATAGATAGATAGATAGATAGATAGATAGATGGATAGATAGATAGATAGATAGATAGATAGATAGATAGATAGATAGATAGATAGATAGATAGATAGATAGATAGATAGATAGATAGATAGATGAAGATAGATAGATAGATAGATAGATAGATAGATAGATAGATAGATAGATAGATAGATAGATAGATAGATAGATAGATAGATAGATAGATAGATAGATAGATAGATAGATAGATAGATAGATAGATAGATAGATAGATAGATAGATAGATAGATAGATAGATAGATAGATAGATAGATAGATAGATAAAAAGAAAGAAAGAGGGGGGGGGGTGTCTTGTTAATATAATTTTATAATGTCCATAACAAATGAGCAAATGGGTGTTGCCTAGCGTTATTAATGGAGTTTTTTTTTTGACAAACGTCACTTTGACTCTTGGAATAGCCCTCGCAAGGTCTGCCATGAACCAGCGGCAGTCGATTCCACGCAGCACACAAGAACTCGGTCTCTCGCAGACTTCAGCTTACCAAATTCTGCGTCTAGATTTCGGTCTGCAACCATACAAGATTCAATTGACCCAGGAGTTCAAGCCCAATGATCATAGACAGTGTTTTGGAGCAGTTGAAAACAGACTCCGATTTTGTCCGAACAACCTTCTTCAGCGACGAGGCCCATTTCTTTGTGAACGGGTATGTGAACAAGCAGAAATGTTAAATTCGGGACACTGCCAACCCATACGAGGACCATCAAGTGGCAATGCATCCTCAGGAAGTCACTGTTTGGTGTGCATTTTGGGCAGGATTGTCTTCAAAAACGACGCTGGTGACGCCATCAACGTCAACGGAGAGCGCTACAGGTCGATGACTACCGGCTTCTTCTTGCCTAAACTGGACGATATGGGTGAGAACAATATGTGGTTCCATGTGGTTCTATTTTGCGTCGAGGCGATGTCAACTGGCTACCAAGATCGTGTGGTTTAACCCCGCTAGACCTTTCTTGTGGGGTTGTGTTAAGTCGCCGGTCTATGCGAATTAGCCACAAACCGCCGATGTCCTAAAAGCTAACATTACTCATGCCATCTGAGAAATTCAGCCCGATTTGTGCGCCAGGTTCATGGAAAATTAAACCTCTCGGATGCACGCCACTAAGCGAAGCCGAGGTGGCCATTCAAACGATATCATATTCCATACATAATAGTATTGAAAGGCCTTGCAAACAAAAAATAAATCTCGTCCATATCTCATACACAGTTTGTTTGAAATATTTTCGAGAAATAAGTGTTTGATATCTAATTAATAATAAGTCGAGAACTTTTTTGCAGTTCATCCGAAATTATTCTGCAGTTTTACTGGAACTTTTCAAAGACTCGCTGAAGTTTTTCTGGACTTCCTTTGAAGTACACCTGGCACATGAATTACATTTGCCTGCTTCGAAAAAAAATCAGATTTCCTCAGGAACTTATTAGGATTTCTTCTGATTTTTTTTTTTGAAGTTTTCCTTGAACTTGTTTGAAGTTTCTTTAGAATTTCTTTGCCGTTGTTTTGGAACTTTTCTTAAATTCTTTTGAATTTTTTTAAAGTTGTCTGAGAACTTCTTCAAGTTTTTTCATTAAGTTATCAAGGATCTTCTTAAAGTTCTTCCGAAACTTCTCAGAAATTTATCTGGAACTTATCTAAAGTTCATCTGAATCTTCTTTGAAGTGCTTCTTGAACAGTTTTGAAATTCTTCTTGAACATTTTTGACATCTTTCTGGAACTTTTTCGAAGTTCTTATTCTGGAAACTTAGCAGTAGTTCTTAGGAAAGATTTCGACTTAAATTTCATAACAGTTTATCTGAAATTACTTTGAAGTTCCTCTAGAGGTAACGTATGCATTAAATATGGACTTTTATTTCGGAAAAATAAAAATAAAAGATATTTCAATAAAACAATTTTTTCTTAAACCCTACATTAATAATCCGTCTCGAAAAAATTGTAGAAGCCCTGCCGGGCAACTTGACTCATGCCACATCCTAAGCAATGGCCGATGATAAGATGAATGTCAACCTGTTCTTCAGCTCTGTGGCTTGGTGGCCTTGGTGATCCACTGCTCCTCTCTTTTGGCCGCAAAATTAATGGAGTAGATCTTCCGTTTGAGGTTCGACCATAAATTTTCCATCGGTCGAAGCTGAGGGACATTGGTGATCTTTGGTACAACGTTTATCTTCAGCCGGCCAATCTCCTCCGGTGATCTCTTGACATAATGATCCGAGTTCAGGTCCAGCTAAAAGCCCTCATCCTCCATCGCGTGATACATCTCGATGAAGGCGGCAACTTTCGGCAGTCCCTTCGTACTGTATATTTTTCCGTTCACCGCAAGCAAAGATCAATAACTTGGACATTCCTTTCTCGCAGATCGTCAGCCACAGAAGGACCTTCGTCGGGAACATGGCGTTACTTTTTTGATGAGAGACGTAAAGTACCCGGTCCCCTGAAGAAGGTCTCATCATTCAATATGACCAACATGTCGAGTTGTTCGGATAGCTGTTTTTACCAGCACCTACTCTGATATGGCCGGCCTTGACTGGAGCTTCCGCATAACAAAGCCGATTTTGCATAACAATGCTTCTTTTCGCATTTCAAGCTTATTGCTTTCACAATTCGCTTATTGCTTGCTGTCAACTTAGTGTTAGAAATGCACTTCAACAGTTATTAATTGGGAGCTTTCGGTACCAGGTATCATTTTTGCATTAGTATGATTGTGTGGCGCGTTCCCTATGATACCCTATGCCCAGGGAGTCGAGATTTTTTCCTTAACGAAACATTCTTAGACCAGACCGGTAATCGACCCCAGTCACTTCCAGCATAGTGTTGCTTTGTAGCCGCGCCTTTACCGACTGATCTAAGGGAGGACCTGTTTCATTACCTCTGCCTATTTAATAGGCTCAGGGCGGAAAGAAAGTAGTTCAGAATTTATGTGCATTTCAAGAACGAAGCAATCATCAAGATGTCCGAAGGGACTTGGAAATTCCAGATCGAAGTTCTCATGGCAGACCGGAACAATGCTTGGGCTGCATGACGAAGGCCATCGATGAAGAGGAGAACGCGAAGGACCTGCAGACGGATTGTGTGGAAGTTCGTGCTCAGAAGAAGAAACTACACAGAAGAAACTAAACTACACGGTGGGCCTTAGACAGAAAGTGCATCTTCTCATTCATCGGATCTCGGAGGATCAGCTGGAGTATGTTAAGGACAAGAATACGTCCCTGAACAATGATTTGGAGCGAGTTGGGATTGCAGACAAGTTGATACTTGTACAATACAATAATACAATACAGCCAAACCAGCTTATCTTGGACTATGTAAGGCAGCGGCTCCTGGATGAACAGGTGAAGCGAGGTTATTTCAAGTTCTGCGGGCAATCCAAAGCATTTTGGAGATTCGGCGTTTTCTGGTAGGAAGCGTTGAATCAAATGCTTCGGATACGGAAATTTCGGGCATAAGCGTGTTGAGTGTCCAGAAAATCGTCCCACCGAAGCATCTGGATCAGCACTGAATCATCAGGAAAATGTCATTGAAAGCAAAAGTTTCGAGCAAACGTTGACATTTGTTGCTACGGTTACGATGGAATGTTCATCTGTTGTTCAATGTCCAATGAATGTTCAAATGTTATAATGTCGGAGAAAGGAATCGATAAAATTATTGATATATATATATATATATATATATATATATATATATATATATATATATATATATATATATATATATATATATATATATATATATATATATATATATATATATATATATATATATATATATATATATATACAGCAATTCCATGAAAAAAAGTTATACGATCTCTCAGAATTTTATAATATTCGGTAGGATTGTTCAACATAGAAAAATATTAGACCCGTATTTTTTTATTTCGTTATTAGACTGGACCTTTCTGCGTTAGACTGGTCCAAAAAATCGTTTTGTCAAAATCTTCAATTTTCAAAAATTTATAACTCCTAAACCGTTTAACCGATTTTAGTCATTTTTGGCCATTGTATTGGTATTTTTTTGAATTTCCAAGCAAAAATACGAAACCTTTGAATATATCAATTTTTGTATGAAAAAAATACAAAACAAATAGTTTTTCTTGAATTTGACTGCGAGGGGCCTCAACGACTCCTTGTTTTAGTATTTTTAAATGAAAGAGCATTCAATTTTACATAACATATCAAAAAATTGGAGATGTTCTGCGTGTCGTTTTGGAGATACAATTTTTTAAATAATAAATCATTACTCTTCATTTTATACATCACCCGCCTGTAGAAACGATGAAGATGCATGGTAGATTACCATGCGTCTCCATCCAATCAAACCTATGACTAATGAAATCTATGAGTTACTTACAAACTTAGTATAACATTCGAATCAGTCTTTAAGGCTTTCCGTTAACCACACAGACCAATTGCTATTTTTTGACGATTACCTTTTCAAATAAATAAGGCTTTAAAATTTCAAATATTTTTGCTTAGTGTAAGTTCCAAGAAAAAAACACTTTAAAGCCGCGCGACATGATGAACATGTTAAAAAATAAGAAAAACACTTTTATACATTTATTTTTATTTATTAAGTTTTTTCATAACAATTTTATACATTTTTCTTCCGTTGAAAATGAATTTTGTTTCACAATAATATACTCTTCGTTTTGAGGCTTAAAACTATGGAATGACGAAATGCTGCGAAAGCCAGTTTGCAAGATCATCACATAACAACGGCCGAAGAACTTTATTCATGGGCTATTTCTAAGCCAGACTCGAAAATACACTATCAATTTTTTTCGGAATCCGACTATAATAAAATGGAAAGAAAATTAAAAAATCGTTACACACGTGTAAAGCAAATTTCAGGGACTTGGAAATTCAAAAAAATACCAATACAATGGCCAAAAATGACTAAAATCGGTTAAACGGTTTAGGAGTTATAAATTTTTGAAAATTGAAGATTTTGAAAAATCACGATTTTTTGGACCAGTCTAACGCAGAAAGGTCCAGTCTAATAACGAAATAAAAAAATACGGGTCTAATATTTTTCGATGTTGAACAATCCTACCGAATATTATAAAATTCTGAGAGATCGTATAACTTTTTTTCATGGAATTGCTGTATATATATATATATATATATATATATATATATATATATATATATATATATATATATATATATATATATATATATATATATATATATATATATATATATAAAACTAGAACTGAGCGACTAACTCTAACAAAACGACTTTGTGCTTCTAGTGGATAAAGTATCCTTTTTAAGAAGCACGGTTGTAAAAAGAAGAAGCAAAAATGAAAATACTATTTAATGAACAAACCAACAAATTATCGAAATCTACGACTGTGTATGACAAGAAAAATAAAATATTAAATTTAAATCACAATGAGATACGATGGGTTATCATCTGTATAGTTCTTGGCAGAATGTAAGTTGTATGTTCCTTCAAGTAATGAAAACGCTCAGTAGGATAGTCAGCAAAACCTTAAAACAAAGAAAAAAATTATCTTAAAAACAAAAATACATACATCGCCAATTTTATGTTATGTTTTGTAAAAATGACCGATCCTTCAAAAACAAAAATGTATAAAAACGAAGGGGCTCTGTGGTCCCGAGACCATGAAAACCTTAAAAAACTATAAGAATGTTTTCAAAAACAATGATGCAGTAAAGGAGGTGTTTTTTCTATTTTTCCTTAAAGGTATATTTAGTTACCTTTCATTTGCGTTTTTAATTGATTAATTAGGACCAGTTGTTCAAAAATTGTGATTTAAAACAAAGATTTTTTGAAAAAAGTCAATTTTTGGACCACCCTAATGCAGAAAAGGCTCCAATATGAATGTCTGTATGTCTGTCTGTCTGAACCTTATAGAATCGGAAACTAATGAACCAATCGTCGTGAAATTTTGTATGGAGAGGTTTTTGGGGCCGGGGAAGGTTTTTATGATAGTTAGAAACCCTTCACTTCTATGGAAAGGGGGTTTCCATAGCTATAAAACACAAATTTGATAAGTCGAGAAGTAATCAAGGAAAGGAAACCAAATTTGGCATGTGGGAGTTTAAGGAGTCAATAAATGTTTCTGTGATGGTTTAAGACCCCTCCCTCTTCTAAAAGGGGAGGCTCTCATACAAAAGAAACAGAAGTTTCTGCATAACTCAAAAGCTAATCAAGCAAATGAAAACAAATTTGGTATGTGGGGTGCTGGAGGCAAGAATTGTTTGTATCGTGGTTTGAGACCCCTCCCATATCTAGATGGGGGGCTGTCGTACAATGAAACTGAAATTTCTGCATAACGGAAGAATAATTAAAGTAAAGGAAACCATATTTGTCATGCGGGGATTTTGAAGGCCAAAAATAAATCTACTGTAGTTTGAGACCACCCCCCCCCCCTCCCCCACCCATCTTTCTCCGGTAGGGGGCGGGGGTCTCATACAAATGAAATACAAATTAATGCATAAATCGACAACTAATCAAATTAATGGAACCAAATTTGGCATGTGAAATAGAGAAATGGCTCTATGGTGGTTTGAGACCTCTCCATCCTTTGAAAGAGAGGAGACGGGGGCTCCCATACAAATGAAACACGCATTTCTGAATAACTCGAGAATGAATCAAGCAAAGGGAACCCAATTTGGCATGTGGTGGGTTTTGAAGACAATGATTGGTTTAAGAGCCAATCCCCATCTGGAGGGAGGGCTCTCATACAAATGAAACACAAATTTCAACATGAGAATTATACAGGTAACTAGAACACAAAATGTGTATTTCTCGGGTAAGAAGCATGTTCTGATAGAAGTTTGAGCTAATCAAGAAAGAAAATCATTCCGAAAAACAACCATAACGTGTTAGTTCTACTCAATTTTCATTAATTTTGTTGCAAGCGTAGCAGCGCTCACACCGGGCTTAGCTAGTGAATAAATAGAAAAATACGCTTCGAATAGTAACTAAATAGAAAATTACGCTTCGATAAACAACAAAACTACCAATTATTATGAAATTCTGAGAGATCGTTTACCTTTTTTCTATGGAATTGCAGAATAGCTGCCTGGTGGCGACA
Source organism: Aedes japonicus (assembly GCA_034211315.2). Classification (NCBI taxonomy): domain Eukaryota; kingdom Metazoa; phylum Arthropoda; class Insecta; order Diptera; family Culicidae; genus Aedes; species Aedes japonicus. The sequence continues at coordinate 3,541 of JASCZW010013910.1, read as the reverse complement.
CCTCAAGATCCAAACTGTTCAATTATTCGGTTGAGCAGGAATGATAATTGTTAACCGATGGCAACAGAGAGTAACACTATCCCAGAAGGCTTAACTTTATAATCAACTAGCTGACCCAACGGACTTCGTTCCATCTAATATTAATTTATTGCTTGCAATATCTTTAAAATCGATTCACACAATTAATCGGTATTCTATATTAACACCGCTTTTTTTTAAATTGCATAAATGTCCTTCATTGTTTTATTCAATCTGAAAGGGACAGTCAATTTTCATACTGGAGAACTTGGATATTTTCAATTTTGGCTTCTAAAAGTATGAAAATCGGCAGTCATTTCATATTATTGATAATCTGTGATCAATTGGCCACTTTAATTGGTATATTATGTTAGAATACTGAAGTTTTTCTTTTTTTTGAAGTTCCAACTCATGAAAAATGGTTGATTTTTGTATGATGTCTTGTCGGACCGACATGAGTTGATTACGGTGCTGTAAGATATCACAAAGAAACTTTCCAGAACAACAACGTTTTGTGCATTTTCAATGTGACAATTTACAACTGGCTTCTGAATTAAATATGTTCTATTAACGATTGTTGAAAATTGGGTTTTTCTTGAAGTTTGCTCAGTTTAAAAGGGAAGAAATTTGAATTTATTATGTTGACAATAATTTATTTGTAATTTTTCTGCATTTTTGACAAACAACATTTGATTTCTTCCAACAAAATTTTATATTTTTTTATAGAAAAATGCCTTGTTTGATTTTCCAATTTTCCGACCTTTTCTTGAAAATTTCCCAACTTTTGAGTGGCAGTGATGTACATGAATGGAGACTGGATGAAACCTGTGGAAAACCATGACATTCCTTACAACATATGTGAAACGTCACGTATAGATTGGGAAGTCGGAGGTCCCACTGTTCGTCATGGCTCCATAAAATTCTTCACAGATGGCTCAAAAATTGGAACAAAAACGGGAGCAGGAATCTTCGGCCCTGGGGTAGAAATCTCAGTGGCGATGGGAAACTATCCAACGGTTTTCGAAGCGGAGATCTTTGCTATAATAAAATGTGTTAACGTTTGTCTGAAGAGAAAATATAGATATTCAAATATTTGTATTTTTACAGACAGCCAAGCGGCACTCAAAGCGTTAAGTAATTATAAATGTATATCCAAACTTGTCTGGGAATGCATTCTTTCATTGCGAAAGGTGTGCCAAGAGAACTCGGTGAATTTATTCTGGGTTCCGGGACACTGTGGCATTGAAGGTAACGAAAGGGCAGACGAGCTTGCTAAACAAGGTTCAAATGCACAGTTTATTGGCCCAGAACCATTCTGCGGTATATCATACTGTGCCATAAAAATGGAATTAAAATATTGGAAAGAGCAAAGGGTGATGACCAATTGGTTGGTCACCACAAAGTGTTCTCAAGCGAAAAGGTTTATAATTCCAAATGTTATGATTAGTAAAAAGCTTCTGGGGTTTAATAAGAGAGTTCTTTGTACCTATGCTGGCCTAGTAACCAGACATTGCCCGAGTAGATATCATTTGAAAAACATTGGCCAGGTTCAGAATGATATCTGTCGTTTCTGTAACATGGAACGTGAAACCTCGGAACATCTGCTTTGCAGTTGTGATGCTTTGTACAAGAGCAGACTTAAATTTCTGTACAGTGACTATATGCAACCTAAAGAAACTTGGACTGCAATTCCTGGGAAGGTGGTGGGTTTTATAAACTCAATTTTGCCTGACTGGAAGACGCGTCTTAGGCTGGTCACTTGACAAATGGTGATCTAACTTTAAGATGCGAATTAGTATAGTAAACAGGGGTATATCACAAAAGTTCAACTCAGTGGACGCCGTGATTTTACGCCCCAACAAAAAAAAAAAAAAAAAAACTTTTGAGTTACTCTGAACCTTTGTTGCACAAAAAGGAACAAATCATCCGAAGACACCGTCAAGATTGGTTCAGCAGTTCTTGAGTTTTAGCGTCACTAACAAACAAACATTCATTTTTATATAAGGAGTGTATCGAATATAAGCTATCCAAATACATTTGCGTTGTACGCATGTATTTGTGATGGTTTTTTATGCATGCTGTGTTAAAACCATCATTAATAAGTCTGGGGAACACTATTCTTTGGATGAGCTACCAGGAAGAGGCAGAAAACCCGGTTCTTCCAACCTGAAACTGGAGCAGAAAGTGGTATCTCTAATCATGAAGAACAAATCAATGTCAATACGTGATTTGGCCAAAAAAGCAGGAACGAGTGTCGGAATGATCCAGCGTAACAAGAGGCGAAACCATCTGAAGGCCTACAAGGAGCAGAAAATCTCGAAACAAAGTGCAGAACAGAAGAAGCGAGCAGTAACAAGGGCCCGGAAATTGTATTCGCTTCTTTTGCAGCGTCCTATGAGACCTATGGAAAGGAGGACTCAAAAACCCTTCCAGGTCCACAATACTTTACTGCCGTCGTTGGGGAGGATGTGAGCGATGCGGACAGGTCGATTCAAGTGGAGAAATTCGGTCGGAAGGTACTGGTATGGCAAGCAATATGTTCCTGTGGTTTGAAGTCAACCATTTTGTACACTACCGGAACTATAAATGCGGAAATCTATCGATCTGAGTGTCCCCAGAAGAGATTGTTGCCTTTAAATAAGAAGCATAGTACACCTCCACTGTTATGGCCGGATTTAGCGTCGGCTCACTATGCCAAAACCACTCTCAATTGGCTTGCGGAAAAGGGTATAGATTTCGTTGAGAAAAATATCAATCCACCAAATTGCCCTCAGCTTCGACCCATCGAACGTTATCGAACGTAATATCGGTTTTCAACATAATTTGAAAGAAAGTTTGTGGATAGCTTATTTTCGATACACTCCTTATATAGAAGATAAAATTTTCTTCACCTACACTGCAACACTAAACAAAATCGGGCCTGTTTAATCACCTCTGCCTATTGGATATTTTTTAACCTCTCGGCCCAATGCGCGGAACGATGAAACACCTTGCCCTCGATTCTCCTCTTCAGCTTCTGCTGCACTTAACGATCGCGCAGGCGGTTGGAGTCAGGCTTCCAATGTAAATGCCTCATCGGCTATATCTGGCGGACACGAAATACTCTAAAATAGTTACTTGACTGCTTTCGCCATGGCTGCTGCAAATCAACTGATAACGCTGTCAATTTTCTTCTGGACACAACAGGGTTGCTACGATTGGCTATATGCCTTGGTAGATTCACCACCAATTGGGGCATGGGAATCGCATGAAAAATCGCTAAAATAGGCGCATATCGCCAATAGGCGAATTGCCTACTCTCATCCCCGTCTTTTGCATATATATATCAGCATGAAAATTTCAAAATTTAACTACAAATGTTCCATTAACTTTCAAACGATTATTTTTCAAACAATAGCTATACAAGCTAAATCCAAAGACTGTTGGAATGTCATGACGACTATCGTGAGAAGACGAAATTGATCGCATGTAGAATTAAGTTGCCCAACACCGCTCCCCTCGATGAAATTGTCGTTTATGACCC
>JASCZW010013909.1:0-24240 GCA_034211315.2 Aedes japonicus | reverse complement strand
TTGCCATTCTAAAGTGTCGCTTTGCGTAAGCGACATGACGTCAAATCAGGCCAAAACACTACTTGACCTTCGTGCTGCTGATCATCGGCAATAATCGCTTCTGGAGACATTCCTTAACGTATCGTCTCTGTTGTGATGTACGGACTAGATGTTTTACCGCACTCGCATATTGCCTGCCAAACCATACCGAATTTTTCGGTAAAAATGGCCTTGTCCGTTTCGAAGATGTCTTTGTATTCGCTAACAGTATAGAATTGTGGTCCGGGAAGCGTTTTGTAATCTAGTTTCACATACGTTTCATCGTCCATTATTATACACCCAGAATTTCTACACATAACGAATCGTAGAGTTTGCGGGCCCGTGGTTTCGGACGCGGCCACTTTGGGTTCTTTTTGGGTTTTCTGCTTCCGGTATGTTTTTAGCCCAAGTCTTTCTTTGGCACGCATGACGATTACTCGACGAGTCCTAGTTTTCTGCAACATCCCGAACGGAAGTCGTTGGTTTTCGCTTGTAGGCATCCCTGATCTTTATTATCGATATCCGGACTAACTAGGACTAGAATTTCCGACCACTCTTCGACGCATCTTCAAACGTACACTGTTCTCTATATTTTCGAATCGCAGATCGTACCACTCCGACGCTTACACCCTCTTCCTTGGCCAATTTTCTCAAGAAGAGTCCGCTCATAGTGCACTATTTGTGCACGATACTTTTCCGTTGTTCCGGAGTACGACCGCACATTTTGATAGGTAACACAAAACTGAGCACTTTATTGATGCTATGTCATTCAGAAATGTGCGAACAAAAGGACGCAGCCAAAACATGTTGAAATATTTCATTATATTCAAAGTGACCGTTAAAATAAGGTGTGCTTATACTTTCTGGAACAGTCGTTAGAATCAAACGGTGTAGTAACACTTTCATGGGGTTCAAAGTTCGGTCAAAAGTCCTGAACTGTCAGTCTGGAGACAGACTGGAGTTTTGAGAACAATCGTCCCAGCCAAATTATTAACCACGCAATTCAGTTGCACTCAATGGGTACATGATGTCGGTCGGTCCTCAGGCGACCAAGAGGTTTTAAAATGTGTGAATTAGCTCCCGAAGGAATTGTCTCAAAGAAAAATCCCTTAAAGAATTCATTTAAAAAACATAGAAGGCGATACTAACAGACGGAACGTGGAAAGGAGACAACCCAGGTAACCAATAAGCAGTTTTAAAGCGTCTTTACGACAGTTTATCAACAATTAAGTCACCGTGAATGCTAAATTAATGCCCGCTTAACGGCTGCTTTAATGCAATGCTATGATAATGCTTTATCAATGCTATTTTGCATTCGAAATGCTTATTACAGGCTACAAGCACTTAAACAGCATTTGAAATTCAACTTTTCAACAGATAGCATTCAAGAAGCTGATATAATGCTCATATAAAGCTTGTAGCATCTGAAATGCAGATTTAGGAATGATTTACTGCATACGCTAATGCTCATTGGTTACCTGGGAAGTAGAACCAACTGATACGTACTGCGTGGCACAGCTGCGCGTTAAATGGCATTAATATGTGAAGGCAGTCGACATGGAATTCAGCTAAGTACGTTATATCCCAAGTAACCACGAGGCTGTAATAGCATGCATATATAAGGCATATATATTACGACTAGTGCATCATTGAAGTTGGAATAAAGCTGAAATGGACCCCACTAAGATCGAACTAATGCTATATCTTTTGTAATGCCATAAGACATTGCTAATGTAGCATTATTGCATTGGTAATGCATCACTACATTCTTAAGCTAATCTAATGCTTCATTACTTGACAACTGTAGAATTCATGCGATTTCGCATTATCGATGTTGATTTTGGGTTGAATAAGTTCAATAATATAATGCTTGTGGTTAACTTGGGATATTTTTATTATCAGAATAGTTTTTTTCTCGTGGCACATGTCGTAGCAGTGGGGAAATTTCCTTTAATCGATCATACACATTTTTGCCCTTGAGTTCAATTTAAAGCATTTGCGAACCGTGAATATTAGAATGTGTACGTGTATCTCTGCGTGTGTGTGTGGGGGGGGGGTGAGAGAGAGAGAATGTTTGTGAGCCTTTGACTCTGTGTCGGCGCGCCCTTCTTCTTTTTTCAGAAAGCGAGTTATGGTGCTATAACCATAGGCTTTGTAAATGGTAGGACAAGAGTTAGTGCTCATGTCCCAACCGACAGACAAGCTATCACGCAAGAAAAGGCACAACACACTCAGATTTGGAGCCTCGATACAAGTAAGAAACGCCTGTGTTCCAGCCAAGAAAAGCGGAGAACAAAGGAGTGCATTTACCTTTCTTAGCTTCGTCACTCGCAACGACCTAACATACATATTAATACATATGCTTTCTCACCATTCCCCGCCTCCCGCTCCTTCCCATCCAACTGCCAACTCTAGATGTCTATAAAGGTTGCATGAGTTCTCAGCATCGTCTGAAGTTGACATCCACTCAACATTTTCCTCCCATCATTTGCTGATCATATGGATCTGGCCAGGTGTTATGCAAAGAGATCGATGGATGAAGAGCCCAACGCAGTTCTTTTGGCGCTTCCATCGTCTCTGCAACAACAATCCCAGGATTGTGTATGGTCGGGAAATGCTATGCTATGCTATGTTATCCTTAGGTCCAGATGCTCGATTAATATTTGCATAATGAACCAAAAAATTATGCTTCGGCTTAAGACCTTTTTTGAAATGTGTTTGATATAAATTTTAATAATGACTGATTGAATAATGATACATAAAGTTATAAATTAAATTAACGCAATGTTGTCGCATTAATCCAAGAAATTTCACAAGTTCTCTTTCACTACTCGTTCCTATATTTTCAGCAATTCTTCTCTTTTCAGAGAGTGAGTAATGGCGCTGGCAACCATAGGCCACAGGGAGCTAGATAATACAACCCAACCGTTTGAGGAGAAATGGAGCATCACTTAATTTTCTTAGACTAGAATGCTCCCAACGACCGCATGTTGAATATTTTTTTGTTCTGCACGCCAAGCAGTTCAACCATCTCTCTACGGCTATTAATTTCCTTTTTCCTATGATATCTACTAGAGGCTACGTGAGATCTCCTATCACCAACGGTTGCATGGACGTGGAAAGGTAAGCGATCGAAGAGTGTTGTTGTGGAGATTATTGCGTGGGAGAAACGGGTTTCAGTAACCGTAATCAGGTTTCATTTCATTGTGACGTGCAATGTCTTCAACGGGTTATTCATCATAATAGCTAATGCTAATGCTAATTTGTGCTCATTTTGTCTGCTTCACTTGTTTCATTTATTCTGCTTCATCTGTTAAATTTTTTCTTCTTCGACTTCTCTTCTCTTGGTTTATTCCATTTCTAGTTTGTCTTCTTCTGTAGTTGTTTCCATCGGCGTTTTTCTTTCTCTCTTCTGTTCTTCTGTTTTTCTTCAGCCGCTTTTGATGTTTTTGGGCACGATTCAGTTTCATCTTCTCCAGGCATTGGAACATCGATGGCCTGTTGCATCTTGGCCTTATAGGCTAGTCAATCGGCTTCGGAATGGACCTTTCTTGTGGATTTTTTTTATTGGCTTATCAGATACCTTTCAATCTGTAGAGTATACTTTTCTGTGGGACCTATGTTTTTTGAAGCCTGTAACTATTTTAAAACAATAAAAAACTGATGAAATTTGTCAGAAGCAGATAATTTTAGGAGTGGACGGTAATTTATTGCTAGAACGAACAGACATGAAGAGAAAGTGTATTGATAGTTTCATATAGGGCAACGGCAGGCTTTGAAATTGAAAGATACAAGTTTGAAAACGAGCGGAGGGCATTGAACGGTAGTATCCGAATCAGGTACATAACCCTTTGCCATACTACCCCATGCAGGGTAGGCAGGGGAGGAAATCTCCTTGACTGGTAAAGGTTATGCAACCGATCAGGCTCTTATACTACCTATTGCTTTTTCTGGTTCTAGCGATTTGTCCCTCTCCCAATACTGCCTAACACTGGTGACAAATTATCTCCCGCTGTTGGGTTTATTTGTAGCATGCACCGCCTATTTCACACATGCTGCTTGCTGTTTTCAAGCTTTGTATGCCCTCCGCTCGTTTTCAAACTTGTATCTTTCGATTTCAAAGCCTGCCGTTGCCCTGTACGGAACTTATCAATACACCTTCATGTCTATTCGTTCTAGCAATAAATTACCGTTCACTCCTAGCGCTTCGCATGGAGATGAGAAATTATCTGCTTCTGCCAAACTTCATCAAAGATCGTTACTTCCGTGCATGGGAGAATACAAAAAATAACAATCAAAGTGAATAAAAACTTGTTAAATTACCCTTGAACCCCCACGCACTCCTTTTTTTAATTGTGATGAATACCCATTCAGCCTTCTCTATCCCAATTTGATGTTTCTCTTCTTTGGTGAGTTGTATATAAATTTATTAGCTCTTTACTCCTATGGAGAAATCCCATAAGCAGCTGTCTGTGTTCGCGTGAAACATGGCGCTAGTTTCCGTACTTAGTAACTCTAAGTCTCGTAACAATGTGTCAATCAAAATTTTATCGAAGTCGAACATTTCCTTCTTCACTCGAATATAGTCGATCACCCACACAACGAACGGGTTTTCATTGACGTCGTGGTTAATTGATGCCGTTTTCGTGACATCAATCAAAAATCCTTCGTCAACTTTGTACACTGATCTTTCCTGAGAAAGTGTTATTTTTTTTGTCAAATTAACTGGATGCTGGTCTTCCGTTTTCACAGTTAAACTTGATCCGAAATCGCTTTCCGGGCCACCGGGATTGTGAGAGGCAGTAAACGATTCCACGCACAACCTTATGGCGGCTAATTATGCTGGAAACGGCCAGTGTCGACAGAATACCATTTTGACCAGCACGAACTTTTGCCACTTCATGAACGGCACACATTCGGACAATCAACCCATAGACCTCTTAGCCAGAAGTGACGACCATCTTCTTCCACTACAAGGTTGATCCTGCTTATAGGGTTTGCACTGTTTGCATTAAGGATGCTTTGTACAAAATTTTCCGTATAGTTCTTCTAGGCCAACACTGACCTTCTTTCGAAGTCTGCTGGTATCGGGCTCTTGGTCATCGAAAGGATCAGTGGCAACGGTAGCGATGGCTATGGCCATTATTCTAGCAAGCACTCTTCTTAGGTTGCTTCTTACCAGTTTAATGAAGATAGTATTGCACAAAATTTGCCAATAAAGTTGGTTTGGTTTCTTTATTAGAAAGACTTTCAGCCGGAGGCTGGTATGCCTCTTAGAACAAAATGAATATGATTCACAAAGTTTCAAGCAACTTCATTTGTGAAGGTTTGCTAGCGAACGAATGATGTTTTTTCTCAAAGTCTGCTGATCAAAAGCTCAATTAATTATCGCCAGATCCTCTTGCTTGAGATACCATGCCTAATTAGTATCCCAAGCAACAATTTTAGTTTCATTCCAGTCGTGTAGCACTCCCGACTTTGTTGATAAAACTACATTAAAAACTGTTTTGTCCACCAATGCATGTTTAAAGCCGAAACTTGTGCAAAGTGGCCCACTCTATAGGTGGTTGTGAAAACAAATTAAGAAAACCTTTATAAGACTATAAAGATTTTGAAAATGTTCTAGTGAAAGATGTTATGACCACTTGACAACCATCATAAAACCTATTGGCTGCCATCCAAACCAGCATAGGGCCGAATGGCCACAGCTGCCAAACTTCACGGCGATATTGTGGTTGGTTTTGGTTGTTCTGCTTTGTTCGATTCTGTTCAATTCGATCTCTTCTGATTAACTTTGCATTGAATCTAAGACAAATATATTCGAATGATTAATCGAATTTCCTAAAAATTGATCGAATTCGATAAGATTATTAAAAATAATGCCGAAAATTGGTCTCCGATCTACAGTTCATTTGCATCAAACTCAAAATTTGATCCATGAATTTTCCACATTTCAATGATTTCTTGGATTTCAAAATAGCGATCATAATTTTTGCAAAATGCCAATTTATCTTTGCAATGACTACTATAAAGCTGTTTGGACATTTTGTGCCTTCCCCTTAATGCCAACTTGCCATTATTTAGCATTCTATAGTGAAAAAGAATGCAGTCAAAGTTGCTTTTTTGTCAAATTGTTTTGAAATAAGAGGAAGAAAATCGATGATTTTTAACTGTCCGTACTCTTGGTCTTCTTTGAATTGGCTACTTTCGATTTCTTCAATTCTTCCCCCTTCACTTACCTAGACAACAGAACTAAATAAAACATATCACAAAAGTCACACAAAACAGTCGGATCTCCTTGTTGTTTTTGTTTTCGACGAGACTTTACCCCTAGGGATCATTCGTCCCAGTAGGTTCTCCTATAGTACGGAGGGTTTTTATTCCCCAGCTTAATTTCTCGTCTTTTTGCCGCTGGTGGTTGGAAATAAGCTTATAATAGGCTCAACTGCAGACAAAAATTAGCTCAATTATTTGCAGGACAGTTGGGAAATTAAAGTGTGATTGTAGTACCACCTACGGTACTATAGTGGATCTGAATGCGATCGTATTTTTTGATACGTTTTTCTCTCACCTACCTCTTTTACAATAGAAGAGAAAATAGGTGTTCTTTAATTTATGCTATTATTTGTAAAATATATGTGACTAGCTGAACCCGATGCGAGCATTGCTACGCTTGCAACTACATGAATGAATATGTAATAGAACTGGCATGTTTACGGTTGTTTTTTGGTGAGTTATTTTTTGTGTTATTTTTTCTTGACTGAAACCCTTCAAACTTCTATCAGAACATGCTTCTTACCCGAGAAATACACATTTTGTTACCTGAATAATTCTAATGTCAGGTGGAAATTTGTGTTTCATTTGTACAAGAGCCCTCTCTGCAGATAGGGAGAGGTCTCAAACCACCATTCAATTGTTGCCTTCAAATCCCACCACATGCCAAATTCCATTTGCTTGAATAGTTCTTGAGTTATATAGAAATTTGTGTTTCATTTGTATGAGAGCTCCCTCTATAAGAGGGAGAAGTGGTCTCAAACAATTTCACAGCCTTAAAAACCACTGCATACACATTTTCACGCCGATCGTTTTGAAACTTTCCGAGTCTATAAGGGTCAGACAGACAGACAGACAGACTGGCAGAAATTCATTTTTATATATACATATATAGAAATCCTGCCTTCGAAAACCTCCAAATGCCAAATGTGATTTCATTTGCTTGATTAGTTCCCGAGTTATGTTGAAATTTGTGTTTCATTTGTTCGAGCCCTTCCCCTCTTCAAGAACTGCCTTAGAAACATTACTTGCCTCCAAAAACCTCTCCCTGCCAAATTTGGTTTGAATTGCTTCATTGGCTCTCGAGCTATGCTACAAAATGTGCTACAATTGTATGGGAGTTCCCCACCTTTCCAGAGAAGGGAAGAGTCTCTTACTATCATTAGAAACTTTTCAGACCCCAAAACCCCTCTAATCAAAATTTCACACCAATCGGTTCAGTAGTTTCAGAATCTATAAGGTTCAGACAGGCAGACAGACAGAAAGACAAACAGACAGAAAATCATTTAGATAGATTATTGGAGTGATTAATTTGTGTAGTTTTAGGCAAAAAAAAACGAATTAATAAAATAATCAACAGGACAACATGTTGGACAGGAAACCTAGAATAGGCTTATTATTGTCTAAAATAGCATACTTATTACGGGAAAACAATCAGTCATTCTAACATCTAACACATTATCTAAATTATATATTTTAAATCTGCGATTTATAATAAACTGTGAACCTAACGCCTGGTCTATCGCGCAAGAATCACGTTAAATCCAATATCCCTACCGCAATGATTTGAAAATGACCACATCCTGGGGCAGCTGTTGAACTAAACAACCTTAACTAGTATACGCCAACTCCAGAGCGGGAACGATTTTGTCGTCATCCAGAGTGGAACTATCGACAACCGATCGTACTTGATCGGTACAAAAGAAACCAAATTTGAATCACGAATAACGTAGTTTTGATTGAGAAGGAAATAATTTCTCATCAACATGAGGCTCTAGGAGTAGACAGCATCTTTTTTTTTTGCTAGTACAAAGTTGTTAAGAGAAAGTATTGATAGTTCCGTAAGCGCACGGCAGGCTGTAAAACAGAATAGAAATTGAGCGAAGGGCATTGTGAGGTAGTATTTCAAAACAAGCACACAATCTTTTGCCAAGCATCCCCAAGAGGAGTAGGTCAAGGCAGGAACGAATCCACCACCTTGACTGGCAAAAGAATGTGCGCTTGATCGTGCTCATATACTACCGATAGCTTAAATGGTTCTAACGAACTGTCTATGCACACTCCTAAATCCCCTACATGGGAGGGAAACTATCTCCCGCTCATTTGGGTTTATTTTTGGCATATGACTTCTGCTTTTACCTAAAATGTAACACGTTAGGTTAACATGTCATTCTATTTGATGATTCCGATGCTCCTGCCGTCGGTTAGAAAATGTTTTCGTGATTTTTTCTCTGTGTATCCTTGCCGTACTGCTGTTAAATAATTATTCTAGTTTGTTTTTCAGGCGGTCCGGCCATAAAGTTAAAAATTGCTTGTGAGATTTTTCTCCGTGTATCCGTTTGCTGAGAAGGTTGTCTGCTTTGACTTCGGGGCAGCGCCACTATATGTGTCGTCGATGCTGAATTGCTTGACAGAACGTTTTCATTGCCGAGGTCGTTCGTTGCCCCAATGTCCCGGTCCCCAGACATGAGTTTGTCGATATCTGCCCTTCGGATTCGTCAAGTTTCAAAAGAGGATCCCAATGTTTTGTTCGTATCAGCACGCCTGCTACCTCGTCGCAAGATAGCCGGCTTTGCTTTCGCCGAAAAATTCCGGTTTTGTGACAACAAATGGTCGAACGTGGTTTTCAGAGACGAGTAGAAGTTCAACCTTAATGGACCAGATGGTTTCAGTAGCCATTGGCATGATAACAGGCAAGAAACACCAAGGAAGGAGAAACCAGAGCTCGAAAAAATTGACACCCGTCGTGAACGATGAGTAAAAAATATTCAGTAGGTACAATTTTCCTTCTCTTCATTTCGTTCTATCAGTCACGCAATACATTCGTGTTTACTATTTTGCTATGCTCAGTCATTCCGTTGTCCTCGTGTTCCACACAACTCATTCACACCACAGCAAAGGACACGGCTATTCAAGCCTCACGAGATTTTGGTTGCTTGACTGAATGCTCTTGTAACCAGTCATTCATTTTCGCGTTCGTGAGTGATTTTTTTTTGCCACAGGATTTCAAGTATTCCCGAACATGGCTGAAGGCAAAGGAAGCCAAAAGGGCAAATGGCCGAAATCACTACTGAGTTTGTGGGGCATTTGTTCGAGAAAGGGCATTTGTAGGATCGATTCGAGAAGTTTTGGTTTTTTCCACTTCATTGATTCTCCAAATGAATGACTGTTCTTCCGTCTTCACGGTAGAACGTTGAAATTGAATGAGTTTTTTGAACTTACGTACATTCACTGCTTTCTCGAACGAATGAATGATCAAAGTAAAGCAAAACAAAACAAGTTGACTCATCTTGCACAAGAGATTCATGAAGTCAAATTTGTGTTTACTTCATGTACGCTACACAGAAAAAAAAAATGAAAATTACATATGATTTAATCTGAAACTTCCATGAAAATATGTCGATATAATTAATGGTTGCATGCAATTTTCAATTTGATATATCATCAGCAGTGAAAAACACTACCTTCATGCAAAGTTATATCGTACTCATTACAATCATTTAACTTGAATTCATATTTGTAATCGATAACATATAAGTATACGACACGCTCCTATTTTTGCGTCTTAAACGCTTGAAATTTACATGATATCAACACAACACAGTACCTGTGCGGTGGTATTTGTCAAGTCAGAATAAAAAAGTTGTCACCGCCATATTATATACGTGCCCGTACGAGAGTGATGCATGAAAAATTGTGAAGAACATTTTCAAAAAGTTCGAATAAATTGTGTGTGACTGTGAAAATCGTAGTGAAAGAGCGCAAGGTTTTTCGTATTCACCGTAGCCGGCACGATTTCAAGCCGGCCCAGTCGACAAATGTAAACTCGTCTGCAAATTTCAAACCTGCAATAAATCATATAACTGCTGTACATAAATGGAATCAGCTTGAAAACTGTTTTTGAAGGCCAATACATAGAATTTTTTTGAAAGAAGCCACTTATTACATTTAGTTTTGAATGAAAGAGATCAATTAGATGTACCTTATTTCTAACCTCAAAAAATCTGAACCGTAGATTACAGCATTTTTCAAATTTACAGCTCTTATATTGACAGCACGAGTATATTTACAGTTAACTCTTTTTAGCGCTGTAAACTTAAGATCACGCGTAAATTTCTATTCAATATAATAGAGGTAAATTTGTTACATTCAAGTACTCATAATTTTACAGGTTTTGTTCGAACTGTGTAGAAACAGTGCGTGATGACTAATATTTTGACTCAGTCAGGGTGCAATTTGAGAATTGAATATGATATTTTTAAGCTCTGGGAGAAACAACACTTAAGTGGGAGTAACGGTAATCTGGGCCGGTATTAACTTGACTAAAAAAGCGTCTGTTTGTTTCATTTTTACGCGGATAGACGTTGAAGTGCATTCCTTGCTGTTGACAGAAGTTTTTATCCCGTTTTGCGAAAATGTTATCGATTAGAACATGATTTTCCAATTCAATTCCAATTTTCCAATTCAAGATGAATGGTCTAACATGGATCCGAATAAACTTAAGAACTTAACAACTTCTAAGCCTCGAAGAAAATTATCAAGGACCCTTATTAGTCTGACGAATATCAATCAAATGTCTTTTATTTAAATGAAATTGAACTTGGCTTTATATCTATTTCCATCCCGAAAAAGCATAAAATGCAATTAATATTTTTACATTTTTACATTGTTTAAACAGCCGGCAGCGTGCAGTTTCAAATGAGTATTATTCATTAGAAAATGAAAATTTGCCCAACTACCTCACGTCTATATACTTATTTCCAGCAGTGAATTGTTGATTTACTGGTTGCTGCGATATCTTTGTAATCAATGCTTTATGGTCAGATCACAAATTTACGAGCGAAACATGCTCTGCAGCGACTAAACTTGAAACTTTACAGCAAAGTGATGTTCTACAACATGGTTTGTATCACTAGGCCCATTTTTTGTTTATTAAAACTAGGGTGGTCCCCATTTTCACGGAAATACAAAAACTAACTTTTTTGTGTGCAGAAATAGACGTTTACATTCTTGGGCAAAGTTGTAGCGGAAATAAATTTCATGGAAATTTTCATGTATCAACTTTTTTGTAGCTAATGTGACCGTTTAAATTGACCGTTTTAGAGAAATTTTTCCTCATCAACTTAGGGTGTACCATAAAAAAATGATTTATTTGCTCTAACTTTTTTACTTCAATTTCAACCGTAAAGTTGTGTTCCGACAAGTTTTAGAACTTTGACCGATTTAGAGTAACTTTTTGCTCGTCAACTTAGGGTATACTATAAAAAAGTTTTCTGTCCTTATTTTTTATTTCAATTTCCATCGTAAGGTTGTTTGCAGACAAATTGTAGAGATTTTAAAGGCGCGTATTTGGGTATATTTTTTGCCGCTAGCTTTAACCAATCAATAGTTATTGGAGTTTTTCTTCTAAAATCATCCCAGATTCAAATGTAATTATCTCCAAGATACAGAAATAAGAGAAATATCTCTAGTTTTTACATATGTTGAACAATATAAATTGCACTTTCAAATTACGTCTTAAATTTATATATGAACATTTGAAAAGGGCGCTTATTTTTGAAAAGCGTCAACAACTATTGATTGGTTGAAGCTAGCGGCAATGTTTGTATACCAAAGTACGCGTTTAAAAGTTCTAAAACTCGTCGCAACATTACTTTACGGTTGAAATTCAAGTAAAAAAGTTAGAGCAAAAAAAAACATTTTTTTATGGCACACCCTAAGTTGATGAGGAATAATTGCTCTAAATCGGTAAATTTTCCAGCTACAAAAAAGTTTATATATGAAAATTCCATGAAATTTTTTTACACTACAACTTTGCCCAAGAATGTTAACGTCTATTTCTGCACATAAAAAAGTTAGTTTTTGTATTTCCGTGAAAATGGGGACCACCCTAATTTTAATTAACATAAAAAAATGGGCCTTAGTGATACAAACCATGTTGTAGAACATCACTTTGCTGTAAAGTTTCAAGTTTAGGCGCTCGGAGCATATTTCCTCGTAAATTCGTGATCTGGACCATAGTGCAATGATGTCAACTAGCTGGGTTAACTCTCTTAAAACATATCCCACTTGTGTCGATCCGCTTTCTTCGGATCAACAGTAGCTTACATTGTTCTATTCTTTATGCATGCTGTGGAACTTTTCATTGTTCGAACTCCGTTAAACATTTTCTTCCCTCGCCTGCTGAGTTCAGTAGTTTTCTCTAATCACCTGAAAACACATTATGCACACGAGCTTATTTAGATGTAATCTTACCGAGAATCTTTCCGAATGAAGCTTTCCAAAGAGCAAAGCAATTAAGTATCGGAAAGTTGACTTCCCGGGTGGTGCCAGAAACCTTGCTACGTAATTACCGTAATTCAATAATTGCTATATTAAGTTATATCACACATCCATATGCATGACAGGGCGCTACGTTGCAGCACCTGAACTCCGGATATTAAACACTTTATTCGAAAATAGTACGAGTATGTGCATTTCCTCGTACCGAGCGTACCGAGCTTCCGACCACCTGCTACTCCCTGCCCCCCGCCAACTTCGCAATAGGTTAGGCAAAGAAGAACACAGTTTGTATAAATATAGCCCGTATTAAAAAGCAATCAAAAGCACTTGCCGGCAAGGGGGTGAAAGTTCTACTAACGGTGCTGCGTACACGTGGATGTGTGCGCGTTACAAGCTACAAACTCCAGTATGTGCGATCATGAATGCATAACGTCTGAAATGTGAGAGCGTCAAACCATAGTAAATATTTGGAAAAAAAAAACTGTTTTTCACAAGGCGACAGTTCACTCAACACTTCATCACACCATATGGAGCAGGAAAAGTTCGAATAACACGGTTCCAGAGATGTGTAGAAAATGAATCAAGCGTAAGCTTTGGATGTTGGCAGAGTGAGCGGCTGTCAAACGAAACTTGAAGTCAAGGCATCTGAAGTAAAATTGGGTAAGTTTATGACAGCACACACACACATACACACACACCCACAACCACGCACGCTCGTGCCTCGGTGGAAAGAAGTATATTGGATTTCACTATGATTGAAGCTAAAGATTACGGGAAAACTTTTCCCGGGCATGTAATAAACGAAGTAGGGTATACACAAAAGTCGCACCTCAGGTTAGTTGTTCTCTAGTGGGAATTTTCTTCAGCTCCTTAAGGAGAAGATGAAAGAAACCAGAAAAGCGAACTAAGCTGCAGAAAGACAACGATGGGAAGTAAAAGTTTGCCAATGGATGGTTAGAAGGTGGTTTCCCAGGATTAGAATGCAACTCCTACAGGAAGGTGTGCTTCGCAGTTACGTGATTTGCCGGTTTTCGGTGGATTGATCCGGTATGTATGTAAGTTGTTTGTTTTAGATATATTGTGCTAATTGAGATTATGATGTTCGGGTCATGGTGTCGATTTTGATGAAGTCGTTTCCTACGGTTGAATTCAGTAAGATCTTGTTAATAGTACTGGAATCTGCTGTCTCAAATATGTCTCATCTTTTTTTGCTTCACTGAAGTGTGAAATCCCATAAACATCTTTGGTTCAAATCATTCTCAACTATCATATGTTACACATTCGCCGTTTCCATTAAACCGAAACACAAACAAGAGCGAAAAGCATACTCAATGTTGATTGAAATTGGAACTACAGGGTGCGACAGAAAATCATGCGAAAATTTTCAAACTTGAGTATTGGGTTAATTCGTGTGGCTAGTGAGTAATTTCTGTCGAAAGTGTATTTGTTTATATTTACTTTCAAGTGATGCATCCAAACATTTTGTTTGTTTTATTGCAAATTCGTCAAAATGTTCGCGAAAGAAGTGATCACCAGTTTGTTGCTCGCCCAGAAGAAGCCGAAAGAGATTGCCAAGGTGGTAGGGTGCCATTTGGCAACAGTTTACCGCATAAAAACCAGAAGTTCCTGCAGGATGGTCCTAAGCAGCGGAAACCGGTACGCATGCTAAACATGTTCAAATCGGTCCCTGCAAAAATTACTCGCAACCTGGTGCGTTCCATAAGAAAACTTGCAAAGGAAGCCAATATTTCGGAGAATATCATCAAAGAAGACCTGCATGCATCTTGCAGAGCCAGAGTAAAACGCCACTTGATTACGGACCGAGTCAAGAAACTACGAGTGACTCGTTCCAAGAGATTGCTTTCCTTGTTGAAGAAGGAAAAAATGATTATCCTGTTCTCCGACGAAAAGCTTCTCAGCACCGATGCTGTGGCCAACAGCCACACGGACCGGTTCGTTTCACCGCAGAATATGGAGAACGTTTCGGAAAAAGTGAAATTCAAATTTCAAACCAAAAATCCGGCTGGTGTCATGATGTTTGGCTTGGTGGCATCCAACGGTTTGAAAATGCCGCCTGTTTTCATTGATACTGGAGTTAAAATCAATACCGAAGTGTATATCGGTATTTTAAAGGACCAAGTGCTTTCCTGGGTGAAGGCCAACTTCTTCGAGGACCAAAACGTTGTCCTACAGCAGGATGGAGTGCCGTGTCACACGTCCAATCAAACCCAACAATGGTTGAATGATAACAGGAAGTTTTGGCCGAAGGATTTGTGGCCCCCTAGCAGTACAGATCTTAATCCGTTGGATTATTCGATTTGGGCATATGTTGAAGCACTGGCCTGCAAAACATCACACCCTAGTGTGAAAACCCTGAAGTCAGCCCTCACCTTTCATACGTAGTACCTACTTCCAGCATAGGAGATCACCACAAAAGACCGAATCACAAATCGACCACGTTTTGATTTATGGAAGACACTTCTCGGATATTATCGACGTCAGGACCTATCGCGGCGCCAACATCGACTCAGATCTTGTAATGGTCAAAGTGTGCACAACCAGCACCCGCCACTGTATAATCTGGAGCGACTGAACCTACCCGAAGTCGCAACTAATTACGCGCAAAGCCTTAAAGCAGCGATTCCGGAAGAGGGCTGCTCTTGAGAACTGCTCAAATACCGTCAAAGCAGCCATCAACACCGCAGTGGAAGTCCCTATAGGGTTTGGGTAAAGAAATCGACGGAACTGTTCGTTCCGATGAGTGTCAAACGGTTCTAGTGGAGAAGAATGCAGTGCGGGCGTTGATACTGCAGCAACTCGTCAAAATGTAGAGCAATACAGACAGAAGCAAAGACAGCAAACTCATCTCTTCCGGAACCTATTCCGGGATAAGAAGCGTCTCCTGGAGGAGTTGGAGTGCGAAGAAATGAAGGAGGATGACATCGGAGCGGGACTTATAAAAACGGATAAGTTGACGATTTGTCTCAATCGACTGATAGTTAGGATATGGGAAACAGAACAGCTACCGGAGGAGTGGCAAGAGAAAGTTATATGCCCGAAATATAAAAAGCGTAACAAGTTAGAATGTGATACTATTGAGCGATCACTATTCTCAACGCGACCTACAAAGTGCTGTCCCAGATTATCTTCCATCGTCTATCGCCGCTAGCAATCAGATTTCTGGGAAGTTATCAAGCCGGTTTTGTGAACGATCGATCGATAACCGACCAAATCTTTACGTTGCAGCAGATCCTCCAAAAGTGTCGCGAATATCAAGTCCCTACACATCACCTATTTATCAACTTCAAGAACGCATACAATACTATTGATCGTGAAGAGCTATGGAAGATTATGGACGAGAACCTTTTTCCCGGGAAACTGACCAGGATTATCAAGGCTACGATGGATGGTGTAGAATGTTACATGAAGATGTCGGGTGCTTTATCGAACTTGTTTGAAACACGCAAATGACTTTGACAAGAGGATGGTCAGTCCTGCTTCCTGTTCAACATTGCGCTACAAACGTGCGGACTTAAACGGAGTATGATTTTCAATAAATCCAGCCAGTTCATCTGCTTCACTAACGACGTGGACATTGTTGGCAGAACGTACCTGAACAGTACACCAAGCTGAAACGTGAAGTGGAAAAGGTTGTATTGCAGGTGAATGCGTCGAAGACCAAGTATCTGTTGGCTGGAGAAACTGAGCGTGATCGAGCTTGCATAGGCAGAACTGCGACAATAGACGGAGGTTTGTAGTGGTGAATGAGTTAGTGTACCTTGGATCATTGGTTAAGTCGGATAACAACTGCAGCAGAGAAATTGGGAGACGCGTTATTACCGGTAGTCTTGCCTACTATAGTCTTGCCCGTATAGTGTACCATGGACAAAACGCTGGTAAGACCGGTAGTTCTCTACGGGTATGAGACGTGGAAAATGCTCAAAGAAGACCAGCAAGCACTTGGAGTTTTCGAACGACGCGTGTTTAGGGCCATCTTAGGCGGTGTATGTGAAAACGGTATATTGAGGAAAAGCACAGCATCTAAAAAGTTGCTAAAGCTGGAAGGATATAATGGGCGGGACATGTTGCAAGAATGTTGGACAACAACCCCGAAAAAGTGGTGTTTGCCTCAAATTCGACCGGTACAAGACGCAGAGGAGTGCAGCGAGCTAGGTGGTTAAACTAAAGGGAGCAAGACTTTGGAAGTGTGGAACATTCGAGGAACTGGAGACAAGCAGCCCTCAACCGGGTTTTATGGAGAAATATCGTGACGCAGATGCGGTCCTAAATGGGCGTTTGACAAGCATAAGTAAGTAAGTAAGGGAACAATACGAACATAAAAAAATTAAACAAGAAAATTTAAAATTTAGAAAACTAATCACCAGTTACTTGAATTGTTTTAAAATAACACTGATTAAGATCAATCAGCAAACATTCTTTTTAATTCTCATCAATTGATTATCAAGAAAAGTCTATTTCTCAATTTTAATATTTTAAGTTAGCATAATTTAGTATAATTTAGTTAATCTTAATCTTAAATTTTAAAACTGTACATAACCTCGCCCCTAGAGGAGCCTTCCTTAGCTCATTCGCAGCTTCAAAGCAACAACATGCTGGAGGTGACTGGGCTCAATTTCCCGTCTGGTATAGGAATGTTTCGTTAAGGAAATTTTTTCGACTCCAAGGGCATAGCGTATGGTTATACTTGCCACCTAATCATACCAATGCAAAAATGGTACCTGGCATCGAAAGCTCCCAATTAATAACTGTGGAAGTGCATTTGGAACACTAAGTAGAGACCAAGCAATAAGAAAATTGTGAAAGCAATAGGCTTGAAGTGTTGAGAAGAAGAAGAAGAAGAACCTCGACAATAATGCTCGCATTAAAACAAAGAGATAAATTCATCGAACTTTCATGCCTACATGTGGTTCACTATAAATCTTATAAAAAGAAACCAATTTAATTCACTTATCGTTGTCTTTTGATTCTAGAACTCACAATTTTGCTTAGGATTTATCTTGTTCGATTAAGGTCCTATTTCGGTCCAATTACCCTAACTTCAGGTGTTTTCTTCAAAGATTTTTTGTGTTGCATGCGACAATATTTACTGAAAGTTCTTTTCTCGTACCAGATACAATTAACCGAACAGGAATGGCAATCAGATTTGGAACGAGTTTTTTCTTCGAAATCGCCGATATAACTATTAAAATTGCCGTTTTAACTATTAAAGTAATCTTCACAGCGAAACAGATTTGTGTTTTTTTTTTCAATTCTCGAACAATAATGCGATAGAAAATTTTGTCTACGTTTACAATTTTCTGCCACTACTACTACATCCACCGTTTCTTTACTTTTAATTCTATCTCGCACTCGTTTTCTTTTTTATATATCGGTGGTACTCACAGTGGTCACTATACAGTGTTGCCAGATAACTTCCTCAGCGTTGCATCACTCCAGCTCGTAACATCTGGTATTTTTTGAAGATCCGGTCTTACTGAATTTCTAAAACCGTTAAATTCACCACTCCACGTCACGTCAGTAGGCCTTATGGCTGTCTGTCGAATTCGGCCATCCGAACCCTTGGAAACCGCCACCATAATACCCCGGCTCCAGCACTTCCGATTTTTTTTCCATCTATTAGGAATACCAAGTCACCTTATTTTTAACGGTTTCTACTTGCCGAACCATTTGTCAGCTGTCACCCAACGGTCAGGGTGGTTGTCGGTAACTATTCCCTAGCTCATCTCCCAATTTTTCACATTTTGTTAGCTAGATATTGTAAGCGTTTATACATATTCCGGAGTCCCTCAACTATGACCCTTCAGTTCCGTGGGCATTGATTACCTTGGCCCAATTGAAGTAAGTATCGGACGGTGAAAAGAGAAGCGTTGGGTGGCCGTATTTAATCATTTGACCATCAGGATCGAATCGTCAATAAATGTGAGAAAAGGGTAAAGGGTGTTTCGATCAAAATTTGGTCGACTTAAACTTAAAGCATTCTCTTTCATCGTGCATTAACAAATTTTGCACACCTCTCATTATGAAGATGTGTGCGTATAGCGTCATGCCTCTACTTTGATTTTGAGATTAGCACTTCAGTTATCGAAAAGTCGTCGAAGGAAGAGAAGCAACGCATCAAAATTTTGCACGTGCATGGCAAAAATCCAAAGTATTCTCACGCCATGTTGGCGAAATTTTGGAATATGGCTAAATCAACTGTTACCAACGTATTAAATGTGTTCGGTGAACGTTTGTCGTCAGCCAGGAAAGCTGGATCGGGGGAAAATCGAAAGCCGAAGGTCACAGCGACGACAAAAAGAGTTGCCCGCTGTTTCGAGCGGAACCCGAACCTCTCCGTCAGAGAGGTCGCAAAGAAGCTGGAAGTGGTGCTTTCAACCTAGGATAGAGCTAAAAACGAGCTGGACTGTCGACTTACAAGAAAGTGGTAACTCCAAATCACGATGATTAACAAAACACGTCGGCCAAAGCACGATCGCGAAAGTTGTACGCGACGATGCTGACGAAGATTGATTGCATGGTACAGGACGACGATTACCTCAGGGCAGACTTTAAACAGCTTCCTGGACAGGAATTTTATACGGCAATCGGACGGGGAAAGGTGGCAGATATTTTAAAGCACATTAATCTGTCAGAGTTTGCGAAGAAATATCTGTACCTGTGGATTGAAGAGCAACGTTTGCATTGCACCCGGAACCGTCAACCAGGAAACTTGTCTGAGCGAGTGCCTACAAAAACGTCTACTGCCTTTTCTGAAGCGACACAATTGTTCCATTCTATTTTTCAGTGGTATGCTGTCAACAACGTTCAAGTGGTGCCCAAGGACAAGAACCCTCCCAACACGCCAGAGCTCCGCCCTGTAGAAACAGCATCTAACCATTTATCCCCAGTATCCTTTACCATTATGTCGAGAGAGAATCCTTGAAGAGATCGAGGGAAAGCAGAGAGAGAACGATCGAAGAGGAACGAACGATTGGACAACGAGAGATCAACGAGCGCGGGGATTCGGGACGGCGGTGCGAGTTGCGTGTGAACTTCTATGAGAGATAGTCCAATAAAAGTGAAGTTTAAGTCCAATAAAAGTGAAGTTATTTAAAGCATCCAAGGAAACAATTGTCAGTTCGCCTTTCCCCTAGTCGATTCTACACGCCCAATCGAAAAATATTGGGCCATCGTCAAGCGGAACTTTAAGAAGGCTCAAAAAGCTGTTGTGATCGAGAAACAGTTCAAGGCAAACTGGTGTTCTGTGGCGAATAAAGTGGACAAGGAGACTGTATAAAATCTTATGGCAGGTGTTAATCGAAAGACCCGGCAATTTGCATTTGGTAAAATGGAAGCATAGCTGAATATTTCTCCTGTATTTTGTATTAACTGAACTTGAAAAAGAAAAAGAGTTTGACTTAATCATAAAAACTTTGATCGACTCACACACATCACTGTTGGACCAAATTTTGATTGGAACACCCTTTAGTTGTATTCATTCGTTCATTAGCTCGCATTAGCTTAGCATCATCAACTCTATTCATTCTTTACGACAGCGAAAGCAGAGAAGCAACTACGTTCGATGGTTTATAATTATCACCCTGGTTCACCTCGTTTGGTCAACATGGACATCGTCATGAGGAAGCGGAGGTGCTCGACAAGAATGTCTTCTTTGCGATGCGCAACGTGGTTGTGACGAGTTACCTGACGTTCCTTCACTAGGTAAGAGGTGAGCAGCAACGAGAAGTTCATCTCCCACACGAAGTCCCCAGAGAAGGTCCTCTTGTGGCTGATAATCAGTGAGAAGGGGATGTCAAAGCCGCTGTTCTTTCCAACGGGACTTGCGGTCAACGGGTAGGTGTACAGCACGACGTACCCCGCTTACGTGACCCTGCTATTCCCAATTGAACATTTTTCTAGGTGAATCTGAAGCTGAGGATCTATTCGAACCATTTCGTGGACAAAATCGAAAAGGTACTGATCAGTAAGGCGACCATAGAGTTGAAGAACATGACAACACTTTTCTGTTCAAAGTCTTTAGCCAAACTTGTAAACTTGAAAAATTGTAAAACCGAGTGGAACGAAACCAAAGCCAGTAGTGCGTAATTTGAAGTTTAAAAAGTCATCATATGATGAGGCAGCGCTTCTCTCGAACTGCGTCGAAATCGTGTCGGAACCCTAAAAACCAAAAATCGAGCCACTAAGGAGTGTATCGGAAATAAGCTATCCACAAACTTTCTTTCAAATTATGTTGAAAACCGATATTTTATTCATACAAAAAATTGATCCTTTATTGTACGAGGTTAAACTTGAACATAATGAAGACCGGATGAAATTTAAGTTATTCCTTCACAAATTTTCGAACTTTGGATCGAATGCTCTTCATCAAATTCTGGACAAGTGTTGCATCGCATTTTTTGGACGCTTGAGCCCAAATTTTTTTGAACTCCTGCATGTTCCCAGCTGCCTTACCAGTCTTCTTGAAGACACTCTTCACGATTGCCCAGTAACGTTCGATGGGTCGAAGCTGAGGGCAATTTGGTGGATTGATATTTTTCTCAACGAAATCTATACCCTTTTCCGCAAGCCAATTGAGAGTGGTTTTGGCATAGTGAGTCGACGCTAAATCCAGCCAAAACAGTGGAGGTGTACTATGCTTCTTATATAAAGGCAACAATCTCTTCTGGAGACACTCAGATCGATAGATTTCCGCATTTATAGTTCCGGTAGTGTAAAAAAATGGTTGACTTCAAACCACAGGAACATATTGCTTGCCATACCAGTACCTTTCACCCGAATTTCTCCACTTGAATCGACCTGTCCGCATCGCTCACATCCTCCCCAACGACGGCAGTAAAGTATTGTGGACCTGGAAGGGTTTTTGAGTCCTCCTTTACATAGGTCTCATCGTCCATCAAAACGCATGCATCCGGACGCTACAAAGACGCGAATACAATTTCCGGGCCCTTGTTGCTGCTCGCTTCTTCTGTTCTGCACTTTGTTTCGAGATTTTCTGCTTCTTGTAGGTCTTCAGGTGGTTTCGCCTCTTGATACGCTGGATCATTCCGACACTCGTTCCTGCTTTTTTGGCCAAATCACGTATTGACATTGATTTGTTCTTCATGATTAGAGATACCACTTTCTGCTCCAGTTTCGGGTTGGAAGAACCGGGTTTTCTGCCTCTTCCTGGTAGCTCATCCAAAGAATAGTGTTCCCCAAACTTATTAATGATGGTTTTAATACTCGCATGATGAATTCCAAACCGCTTCGCCAATTTTCGCATAGTAATACCCTTCTCACTTAGCCATGTGTCCAGAACCTTAATTTTAACTTCCTTTTCAATACGCGACATTTTGAAAACGCAGAATTTGAACCGCACAAACAAGTGAACAAAAGAAAGCTGACAGTCAAACGCACAGCATGCAGTGTTTAGAGCATAAAAAACATCACAAATACATGCGTATAACGCAAATATATGTGGATAGCTTATATTCGATACACTCCTTGTTCTGGGTGAATATACTAACTTAGCAACAGCAACGAGGCTTGAGACGTTATGGGCTGAAGACTACCTTGTATATCAAATATTCGAAGGCTTTAATAACAAATTTGAGCAGGCCTATGAAGAGATAATAATTTTCAAAATGTCTCAAAAGCAGATGATTGTCCTCCCGTCAGATGAGCCATACAACATGATCCTGCTTCACATTCCCCAACAGCTATCGGCAAATACCCCACTATCACTAATCCTTCTTTTTGCTCCTATTTTGACAAACGATAATTTGAATTCAGCGTCCATCATAGCCACTAAAATGGTGCTAAGCTGCTTTTCATAATTTAAATAATCACTGACGCTCTTTGCAGGGACTTTTATACTAACGTTTTAAATTAACAAAATTTTAAAAATTTAATTTTTTCTTCAAAATCACGTGAAATTTACAATCTGTCATTTCAACTTCATTTAAGTTTTGCTGTTCGTTGAACCGGTACATACGAATAATTTGAAACCTTGAAGCGATGAATTTAACCGATTTCCTTGCACTTCTCTCAGGAGCTTCCCTGATCTTCTCAGAAGAACTTTCCTGACCATCTCAGAAGAACTTTCCTGAACTTCTCTGAAGAATGTCCCCAAACTTCTCTGAAGAACTTCCCCGGAGATCTCTGAAGAACTTTATTGAAGTTATCTGAAGAGTTTCTCTGAACTTTTAAAAACAGATCCCTGAATTTAGAGAAAGAACTTCCCTGATGTTGTTCAGAAAAACGAACTTCCCTGAAATCATTTTCATGAAATTCCCTTAGGAATTTTCCCGAACATCTCTGAAGAATTATCTGAAGTTCTCTGAAGAACTTCCCCGAAGTTTTCTGGAGAGCTTTACCGTAGTTCTCTGAAGACCTTCCTTGAAGTTCTCTGAAGAGCATCTCCGAAGATCTCTGAAGAACTTTCTCAGAACTTCTATAAAAAACTTCCCTGAATTTCTTTGAAGGAATTCTCAGAAGTTCCTCTGAAGAACTTTCCCGAAGTTCTTCTGAAGAATTTCCCTGCAATTCCCTGAAGATTTTTTTCGAACTTCTTTATAAAATTATCTGAAACTCTCTGAAGAGCTTCCCTTCAGTTATCTGAAGGACTTTACCGAAGTTTTCTGAAAAACTTATCCAAAGTTCTCTGAAGAACATCTTTGAAGTTCTCTGAAGAAGTTCCATGATAATTAAAAAACTTCCCGGAACTTCTGTGAAGAACTTTCCTGAAGTTCCTCTGAAGAACTTCCCTGAAATTGCTTCGAAGAAATTCCCTGAAATTCCACTGAAGAACTTCCCTGAAATAGCTTTCCTGAAATATTCTGAGTAACTTTCTCGAACTTCTCTGAAGAATTATCTGAATTTCTCTGAAAAAAAAACTACTAACTACTCTGAAGAATTCCCCGAACTTCTCTGAAGTTCTCTGGAGAGAAGTTCGTCTGAAGTTCTTTGATGAACTTCCCTGAACTTCTCTGTAGAACTTCCCCGAAGTTCTCTGAAGAACTTCCTTAAACTTTTTTAAAGAACTTTCATGTATTCCTCTGAAGAACTTCCCTCAACTTCTTTAATAAAGCTACGCGAATTTCTCTAAAGATCTTGCATTAACTTCTCTAAAGAACTTCCGTCAACTTCTCTGAAGAATTTCTCTTTTTCCGGATCTTCATAACCTAGCTCCATCAACAGATAAGCCTCAATTTCTAAGCCTTCAAAGCGATCAATCTAAGATTTTGTCGAGACTTAGCGAGTTTTTCGTTTTATGCGTCTTTTCAATATGATGTACGCAGCAACTGCAACGATTTTTTTTCTTTCCCTAGCTACTGAATGTGCTCATGATTTCAGCCGAAATTTATTTTTTAAGAGCTCGCAACTGAATACCTGCGACCTCAAAGCAAATCAATCGTGTGTGCACCGAAAAAAGTTGAGTGATAGCGCTGTGGCAAAGATTTCTACTAAATAGTTACTTTTACCTCATAGCCCATATTTTTTTAAAACCGTTTCTCGAATCTCAAAGAACTATGATATAGATTTCTATAATGACTATATCATAGTGAACTATAACATAGATTTCAAGCACCGTGTGGCTGCACCTTAAGAAGCAAGAAATCACCCAAGGTATAGATTCCTAGTGATGAAAAATACTGTTGATGTACA
>JASCZW010013908.1:0-24245 GCA_034211315.2 Aedes japonicus | reverse complement strand
GTCATCTTGCCTAATATAATGAACAAGTGGATGTTGTGCCAAAGATGACGGCTCATTCAAGATTATTGATCTGTTCTACTGATGGAGTTTGAATCATTTCTGGATGGTTTTAGTTCTTGAAGGTTCACTGAACATCTCCTTCTGTTATCAATCAGGCCGTTTTTTCAATATTAATGCAAAATGTTCAAACTTGAGGCCATCAAAGCATTGTCGAAATGTGCTATACTGGGTGCCAGACCAAAGACTTTGCCGCGTTAGTGATCACCACACCAGAAGAAACCGAAGAGATTACAGAAGTTTGGCAACAGTTTGTATCTCTATGACCTGCAGAGCTGTTATTCAGAAGAATGGTTCAGTAAAATACCACCGGTTCCAGTTATTTCAGCTTGATTACGGACCGGGTCAGAATCATGAGTGACTCGTTCCAAAGAGATTGCTTCATTGAGCGGGAAAACCGATTTTCGATGTTAACGTTCAGGGCCTGTGGCTGGTGTCCGCTACACAGCGTGGCACGGTATTTAATAACTGCTGCTTCATCAAGGCCAACGCGATATCACACGTCTGGCTGAACGATGAAGCCTTGGGCCGAGCTCTTACAAGTCTGCTACAGGCAGTGGCAGTCACTGCCCGCCTCTGGCTCGGTCTGAGATAACATATTTTGTTCACGCACCCTGTATAATACACTACATAGTTTCAGCAGTACGTATCCATATTCACTTCTCGCCATATTACACCACATAATGAACGTTACTTCACAGAAAATCTGACAGATGGAATTAATGCACTAACTCGCTCATATTTGTTGATTAATTGTTTTGTTCTACTAACAAAATTCTGCAGAAAATTAGCTTCCTCTTTCCGTCCCAATCAATTCTGCCTGGTCTCTTTGTTTTCACTTACCACTCTGCCTATACAGTGCATCATCCTGTGGTTTCCATATCATCCGCAGCAGCGATGGGTTTAACGAAACAAACGAAATATGACCGCAAATGCGTGGTGCTCGGCACAATACTTGATCACACGGCAACATTGTCTTCTGATGGATTATTATGTAGAGAAATGATTTTGTCAATACATACGCGTGCACCCAATTGAAGAAGGCTATGCATGAGTTTTCACTACAAGGAATTTTTGTAGGGAGATTACACAGGCTGCCTCAGTTTCCTTGAGGTCATCATCATCATCATTGAAAGACATCTCGGGTGGACTCGTTATTTCAATTTCATATATAACTACATTTAGGTAGCAACAGATCAGTTTCTCCACGGTACAGCCTGATATTCTCTGAAAGAAAATTTAAAGAGAAGACGCAGCTGACGGATGATTGATGTAGACAAGACAGTAGATGGAGCGTATTGCATCACACATCAGAACTTACTTCCAACAAAATATTGATTATTTGTTGCTCAATTTCGATTAACAACGTGTCAATTTGTTGTTCCTAACATGACGGAAATTACAGGTTATAATGATAGAAAAATACGACACAAATCATATCCGAGGCATTGAATGAATACTGTAAAATCTGGAGATCACACTCGTTACTCTTGCAAGTATGTTATTAATCGCCTCAAGATGTGTTTGGCCTGGAGTTTGCTGCAGACAAAATTACAGTGCCGGTTGTTCATTTTTCAAGGCGAAGATTTTTCATATCTGTACGACATGGGTGCATATAAAACAATCAGGTTTCTCCCTCATATTCTCATCGGCGTTCTGCGTGACTTCAAATTTACTACAAATCGATGATTCTGTTTGCAGCACTAGGTTGCCACGGTACCCTTCATCCGGGGTAATTTCTTGAAGAAGCAGAAATCGATATAGAGAAGTTTATTTAATAAATCCCAAGAATAAAAAATGGTATTAATTGTCCATATCGAGTTTTCGCATTTGGAGAAGCATCAGCAGGTTTTTTTAACTTGATATTCCAGTTTTATTATTTTTACATTCATATATTATATCCGTTGGGTAATTAACACTACCTTTGTTATCATTAATATTGTGGTTAGTACAGAATTTAACAGGGTTTATTTGCCTGCGCAAGAAGGATTTCTTGTTCAAGACAATGAAGATCAGTACGATTTTGTCTGCACCATGAATTGCTTGTTTCAGAGTTCAACGTTGAGTTCCATGCACTGTTAAGAATGGAATCAGGCAAAAATTAGAACTCATGTTTCTTTCCTGTCACAATCCGTTGTTGCCATACCTATTTGAATATTGAGTTGTTCTGTTGACTTCAGCCACAGATAACGGCACATAACGGTGCTTCTACTTTCTGACCAGAACCTGTTCATACTTGGCTCAAAATGCACGAGTTTACGTTGAGAAATCTATTTCCTTGAAAATAATCTGTAAAATATTCGCTAGGTTCCCGATAGTAACACGGTTATTTTCCTTTGCTCCAGCAGAAAGAAAGATACTAGGATTACCCCTGACCAGGGAGATCTGCAGCTGGCCTAAGTAGGCTACTAGACAGCATTCTGATAAGTATTTCGCTCATCAGTTAGTAGTTTGAACTACTTCATGATATCAAATCATAACACTGAATGCTTCTACATTGCCTGAACGAATTCACTTGTCATTCTCAAAATGTTGACTATTTAACGAAATCCAAACCATCAGCAAATTGTTTACGAAGCATCATTCTACCAAACAGCCTTTTCAAAGCTTCATATAAACTGATCGGTTACTGTCTGGCTCGTTTTCCATCTGGAAAGAAAACATCAGTCGAGATATAGGCTTCATATTTTCGAATTTGTTCAAACATATTTTCGTACACGATACTTCCCGGACTCAACGATTGTTAACAGTTTTCCGCATTTGCATAGTTTCGAGGTATTTTCTCTGAACTCGATGATTACATTACTAGAATGATTATTATACAGACAGCTGACCGTCATTCAATCACCGCATTGTGCCTGCTCCAACTACTGAAAGCCAGATCAGCATAACACACCAGTAACGGAACAAGTTGCATCTACAAATGCTCATTGCCGAAGTAGAACTGATGGAATAAACGATTTCAACATGGCACGAATCGTTAAGCACCAATAGTTGAGGGAAGCTTCTTCTGCAAGAAACCCCTCAACTATTGATTTGGTCATAACTGATTCATGTCAACTTTGTAGTCAATTGATTACCCATGCTGCCTTTGGTTCTGATCACCTTCCAGTTACATTTGAAATATCTCAAGAAATCATTTCTAATTCCATCAGTTCTACTTTCAACTACCATAGAGCTGATTGGGATCAATATCAAACATTTATGGAATACAACTTTGATCCTAATGTTCCATTGCAAACAAGAAATGAAATTAATAATGCTCTTGAATCTCTGGCTTTTTCAATAGTTAGAGCAAGAGCAGCTTCAGTACCTAAATGCGAGGTTAAATTCGATTCAGTTATAATTGATGACGATCTTCAGCTCTTGATTTGTCTGAAAAATGTACGTAGGCGTCAATATCAACGAACACGTGATCCCGTTATGAAAGTCATAAGGCGAGATTTACAAAAGCAAATTAAAAAACGCTTCTCTGCCCTGAGGAACAAAAACTTTGAAAATAATGTGTCAACATTAGATCCGAGTTCCAAACCTTTCTGGAAGCTCTCTAAAATCTTGAAAAAATCTCAAAAGCCTATACCAGCGCTTAAGGAAGGTGATAAAATTTTGCTCACAAATGCGGAAAATGCTCAAAAACTTGTTAAGCAGTTTGAGAGCTCCCATAATTTCAGTTTGGGACTTACTAGTCCTATTGAGGAATCGGTTTCCAGGGAGTATCTGAATATTTTCTCTCACGAAAATATGTTTGATGATTCTTGGGGAACCGATTTGGATGAAGTAAGAACTATAACTAAAAAAATTCAAAATATGAAAGCACCAAGTGATGATGGAATTTTCTATATCCTCATCAAAAAACTCCCTAAGAGTACTTTGTCTTTCTTGGTAAAACTATTTAACAGATGTTTTCATCTTGCATACTTTCAGATAAATGGAAAAATGCAAAAGTCGTACCAATTTTGAAGCCAGACAAAAATCCGGCTGAAGCTTCTAGCTACCGACCGATCAGTTTGCTTTCTTCAATAAGTAAGCTTTTTGAAAAAATAATTTTGAATAGAATGATGCTTCACATCAATTCAAACTCAATTTTTGCTGATGAACAGTTTGGATTTCGTCATGGGCATTCAACTACGCATCAACTTTTGAGAGTAACAAATTTAATTCGTTCAAACAAAGCTGAAGGCTGCTCCACTGGAGTTGCTCTTCTAGACATAGAAAAAGCATTCGACAGTGTTTGGCATGAAAGGTTTGATTGCGAAACTGAAAAAGTTTAATTTTCCGCTTTATATCATGAAATTAGTTCAAAAACTACTTAACTGATAGAACTTTGCAAGTAAATTATCAGAATTCTTAATCTGTTCAATTGCCCATTAGAGCTGGTGTTCCCTCAAGGTAGCATACTTAGGCCAATACTATATAACATTTTCACTTCAGATCTCCTGATTTACCTCAGGGGTGTCAAAAATCTTGCTTTTCTGATGACACAGGCATTTCCGCTAAAGGAAAAAATCTTCGTGTTATATCCAGGAGGCTACAAAAAAAGCTTGGATATTTTTACAGATTATTTTCAAAAATGGAAGATTTCTCCTAATGCTTCAAAACTCAACGTATAATACTCCCACACAAGCCTAGAGCTGCATTTTGAAACCAAGTAATAGTCATATGGTCACTATGAACGGAGTTCCAATTTCTTGGTCAAGTCAAGAAAAATATCTTGGACTGATACTTGATCAAGAATTTACTTTTAAAGATCACATTGAGAGCATTCAAGCCAAATGTAATAAGTACATAAGATGTTTGTATCCTCTTATTAACAGAAAATCCAAACTTTGTTTAAAGAACAAACTTCTAATATTCAAACAAATTTTTAGACCGGCCATGCTTTATGCTGTGCCAATATGAGCTAGTTGTTGCGCAACTAGGGAAAAAGCACTTCAAAGGATTCAGAACAAAGTTCTGAAAATGATTTAAAGCTGCCATCCTGGTTCAGTACTATTGAATTACATAGAATTTCAAACGTTGAGACTCTAGAAGAAATGTCCAACAAAATAATTCATAATTTTAGACAAAAATCATTGCAATCTTCAATTGCAATGATCAATTCTCTCTATAGATAAGAACTAGTTTTAAGAAATCAACTGTAATTCTGACACGCAGGCAAAATAAACCCTGTTAAAAATTCTGAATAGACAAAGTTAAAATAATATTAACACAATAAGATATTAATGATAGCATATAAGGTTGAAATGTTAATTACTTAGCAGGATCACCTAGGATAATATATGAATGTAAAATAATGTAAAAATTTGGAATAAATAAAGAGTTAAAAAAAAATACATATACTGATAAATCAGCAGTTTCTCTTCTCCAAATAGTGCGAGAAAACATCGACTGCAGATGTGCAGTTGGATTGTACCATTTTTTTTTTATTCTTAGGTTTGGTAAATAAAGCTTCTCAAATTATTTCCGTAGCCGTATCTGACAAATTATCGCAAATTATTCTTCAAAAGCTGACAGTTGTAAACCTCTGAACATACAGCAGCCTACTGAACTAATTTACTACTAGTTTGCATTGGCATGAAGAGTTACCATGGCAACTGGATCAACAAACAACTTAAATGGTCATGCTCAAGTCAGCATTCAGTGTATTCAAGCTCTATTTGCCCTGCTTGATCCATTTGTAGTAATTTGCCTTTTCTAGTAAAAAATAAAATAAAAGTCACACAAATTAAAAAAAAATGTTCTAGACCCGCCGATGAAATATTTATGTTATATGCTTAAATGAAAGGGAAAAGCCTATACTTTCAAATGATAGGTGTTTTGCCGATGCCGATTTTTTAAAATTAAAGTTGTTCTACGAAATACACCGTGTGTCGATGAAAAGTATTTTTAAAATATAAAAAAATGTCTAGATTATCGAGCAATTTTCTTTCTTACTCAAAATCATCGACAAAAAAGAACGCAGCTTTCGATTTTTCCTGTGAAAAAATAGTTTCAACCGGCACTGTAATTTTGTCTACAGCTATGGCGTCAAGTTGAAATTGAGTCAAAAACACATCTTGAGAGCAGTCTAATAACATACTAGTGATGGTTTATTGCAAAATTATTTGAGTTAGTTATTATGACGTTATTATATCCAAATTACACACTTAGAAAATTTTACAGTATTCGGTAATTTTTTACCGAATTTTCAACCTCTCAGGATATAATGATTTTTATTTGTTTCATCTCACATTTTCTTGTTATTTTTCCTATCATTTGTCTCTTTTATATAATTTCAAATCGTGATTTTGAGAGGCAAATCTTGGTTTTATTAAATTGACGTTGTTGAAACTCGAGTGGGCATATGTGCACACGTTTTTATATCAATACTTCGTATCGATCGTTCGCTAATCAATATTTTGTTTGGAAGCTGAGATTTCTATTTTCAAAATAGCGTGATAATAGCCCGACGTTTTGAGACACGTTCCGTATCTCCTTAACAACGGCTAGCAACCGAATACAATACATACTTCTACTGTGCTATATTGTGCAAGGAATGCACCAATGCCCATCGGAAATCGAAAATCCAATAACAACTGAGCCACCGCAAAAGCGAATCTCATCTGCGGCACGCTACTTAAGTCTTCTCTTTAGATTTCAGCTTCGAAAAACCATCGAAACAACGAACGCACCGTGGAAAGCAGTCATCTGTTGCTACTTTCGTCGCAGGATTTCTCCTCATCCATTGACCTTCTCCACGGTACACAAAATAATCGTTGCGGGATTTGCTTCAATTTTCCAATTTTCTCTCGAGTGCCAGATGGTGCCTTCAACGAAGTTGTCTCGCTCGCCAACTCCACCCAGGTATAGGAATGCTTCAATGATGATGATGATGATGATGATGATGACGGTGACGACCACGAGACCTCAAAGGCGAAACGAGATATAATCGCTTAATTTTCGTATAATCCAAAACAATGAATGCCCTTCCGTGCGCCAGCCTTCCGCCTTGATCCCAGTTTCCAATATCTCACTTTAAAAGAATTTCGCGCTCGAACGCACCGAAAGATTACAAACCAGCGTAAAACCGAACGGATCGGATACGGTTTCCCGAGAAGAGTGATGTGGCTTCCCTGCTGAGGGAAAAGTTTCCCAAAGTCAGCTCTGTTGACGTGAAACTATCATCGATTCTTTGCGCACCTCATGAAAAAGTTTTTTCTTTCTTGTAATTCCAGTGCCAGAGCCGAACTCCATAGTTTGAAAACGTTCCACTGACTGACGCAAATACCTGATTTCTACTCTGTTTCCCACAACTCCGATTCGTTTCCTCCACTCCTCATCAACAAAGGCCGAAAAAAACCAAACATCTTAATTCCCCCTGTGCATTCTTCTGGTCGAGTTTGAAAAATTTATTTGTTTCTTTTAATGTTGTTTTCAATTAGGTTCCGCCCCGCCCTTACCGGGATCGGTTGTCGAGCGTCCATGACCTTGGTTTCGATTTCCCGAGAAAGGACCTTTCTGCAGATCAAAGTATTAGCGAACACCACACGATAATGAAGGATAAGCAGCAGCAGTTTGCCTTCTTCTCGTTGCGGTTCGTTAGTTTTCTTACGATTTCGTTTGTTTCGTTTTGCAACCGATCCTTTCGCTAGGATGATGTGTAGGTACAGGATCTCGGTTCACCTATATAGGTAGAAGTGAGCAGAACAGAAATTTGAAAACAAAAAAGGACCGAATAGATTGGTGGGATCTGGAAAGAGGAAAGCTGTACCGCATCGGTTACATGTTATGTTTCCTTTTTTTTGTATTATTTTCTGCAAGGATCTACTGTTGGGTTTGACTCGTCTCGCTTCGTTAGGAGACAAAACAATTATCCAACAAAGCAGGAATACGAAGGTTGGATGCGATTGTTAAGGTTCCATGGTGAAAGATTGCGTAAAACGGTAGATTTCTGTGTAGCAGATACTGCAGTTCATTATATTGGTTATGTGTATGAGCTGGTTATTGAGGCATCAATAAGTGGATATGGAATGCATTACTGTAGTTGCGAGCTATGGTAGTCATTATCGATAAGTAGTCAACGCTTGGTACATACTATCAATTTTTGGTACTTATACTATTATACAGGGTGCGGCAGAAAATAATGCGTTCCTTTGAACAAATATATTCAATGTGTCCTCCATTTTTATTAATAAAATCCTCGAGCCGACGCCGGAAGCAAAAGCATGCCTTTCAGACGTAGTCCTCCGACATTGACTGCCATGTGCGTGTTATGGTTGACTTCCGGGTTTTCACACTAGGGTGTGATGTTTTGCAGGCTCTTGCTTCAACATATGCCCAAATTGAATAATCCAACGGATTGAGATCTGGACTGCTAGGGGGCCAAAAATCCTTCGGCCAAAACTTCATGTTATCGTTCAACCATTGGACGTGTGACACGGCACTCCATCCTGCTGTAGGACAACGTTTTGGTCCTCGGAGAAGTTGGCCTTCACCCAGTGAAGCACTTGGTTCATTAAAATACCGATATACACTTCGGTATTGATTTGAACTCCAGCATCAATGAAAACAGGCAGTATTTTCAGACCGTTGGATGCCACCAAGCCAAACATCATTACACCAGCCGAATGTTTGGTTTGAAATTTGAATTTCACTTTTTCCGGAACGTTCTCTATTTTCTGCGGTGAAATGAACCGGTCCGTGCGGCTGTTGGCCACAGCATCGATACTGAAAAGCTTTTCGTCGAAGAACAGGATTATCTGATTTTCCCTTTTCAACAAGGAAAGCAATCTCTTGGAACGAGTCACTCGTAGTTCCTTGACCCGGTCCGTAATCAAGAGGCGTTTCACTCTGGCTCTGGAAGATGCATGCAGGTCTTCCTTTGATTCTCCGCATGGATTTCTCCGAAATATTGGGTTCCTTTGCAAGTTTTCTTATGGAACGTACCGGGTTGCGAGCAATTTTTGCACGGACCGATTTGATCACGTTCGGCGTGCGGGCATAGCACGGACGTCCGCTTCCCGGCTTCCGCTGCTTAGGACCATTCTGCAGGGACTTTTTCATAGGGTAAACTGTTGCCAAATGGCACCCTACTACCTTGGCAATCTCTTTCGGTTTCTTCTGGGCGAGCAACAAACTGGT
This sequence comes from Aedes japonicus, assembly GCA_034211315.2. NCBI lineage: Eukaryota > Metazoa > Arthropoda > Insecta > Diptera > Culicidae > Aedes > Aedes japonicus. The sequence continues at coordinate 15,068 of JASCZW010013908.1, read as the reverse complement.
GATCACTTCTTTCGCGAACTTGCAATAAAGAAAATAGAATGTTTGGATGCAGCACTTGAAAGTAAACATAAACAAACACATTTTCGACAGAAATTAGTCACTAGCTACACGAATTAACCCAATACTCAAGTTTGAACATTTTTGCATTATTTTCTGCCGCACCCTGTATCCATCGAGCTGAGGAAAAAATAAAAACAGCTACTGATTATTGATGTAGAAGGAGATGTTCGCTCATTACCATGAGGCACCAAGAGTGGACAGTAATGTTTTTGCTAGAATTTAAAATATATCCAGAGAAAGTGTTCAAAAGCTCCGTCAGTGTACGGCAGGTTGAAAATAGAACAGATGTTTGAAAATTGAGCGAAAGGGCATGTGTACAGTGGTACTCGAACCAAGGCCGTCATCTTTTGCCTAACATCCCACTGTTGGGTAGGTATGTTAGGCAAAAGATGACGGCCTTGGTCGATTCCGTATTATCTTCGTGCCACCCCGATCATTTTCGGAATCCATTTCTTAGCCAAGTATGAAGAGTATGAAGTTCTTGTATTTGTTTTGCCAAAGTAAGTTTTATTGCAATTGTAAACCAATCTGTTTGTAAGAAGCCACCATCCTAGCGTGGGCCTTGCCCTGCATGTGGTTCCACTTAACAGAAAGATCATGCTTTGTTACCGTTTTAAATTCAACATACTGCTGTATGAAGGGTCAAAAAGGGTTGGACCGGCCCGTAAGCAGAGACACTTACGCGAAACCTACGGGAATAAGAGAATCTCCTTCCAACAATATGATCCGATAAATCGAATAACAAAATACGTAATTCAATTAAGCTTTCCACTAGATGGTTTGTTTGAGTAAGGCGTGTCAAATTCATTACAACTGTTGGAGTAGAATGTACCAATCATGAATGATAGACACATCCCCTCCTAGACTCCGGTTGGCCGTCTACTCCATTGTCCAATTGCAACTTCAATGATGCCCTGATGCACCCTCCCCTCCCAGTATTTAAATATTTTAATTCAATGAAATGTAATGAGGTGCATGCAATATAATATAAATATATTTATTTAAATACTAGCTGATCCCGGTGCGAGCGTTGCTACGCCTGCAACTAAATGAATGAACATTACATAGATCTGACGCATTTTTTTAATAAGTTTTTTTTTTTTGAGTAAAAAGGAGTTCAAACTTCTATCAGAACATTCTTCTTACCCAGACAACACACAGTTTGTGGCTTAGTTACCTGGATAATTCGCAGGATTGGTTGAAACATTTCTTGCATTCAAAAAACCCCGCATACCATTTTTGATTCCATTTGCTTGATTCTCGAGTTATGCAGAAATTTGCGTTTCATTTCTATGGGACCCCCCTCATTAAGAGGGCAGAGTGGTCTTAAACCACCATAGGAATATGTCTCTCCTTCAAAAAATTCCACATGCCAAATTTGATTCCATTTGCTTTATTAGTTCTCGAGTTATGCAGAAATTTGCGTTTCATTTGTTTGAGAGCCCCCCTCCCTTCTTCAGAAGGCGGAAGAGTCTCAATGACCATAAAAACATTTCTCTCCTTCAAAAACCTGCATATGCCAAATTTGGTTCCATTTGTTGGATTAGTTCTCGAGTTATGCAAAAAAATTTTGTTTCATTTGTATAGGAGCTTCCCCCCCACCCCTTCAGAAAAGGGAGGGGTCTCAAATTAGCATTGAAACAGTATTCATCTACAAAAACCTCCACATGCCAGATTTGGTTCAATTTGCTTGATTAGTTCTCGAGTTATACAGAATATTGCATTTCATTTGTCCCCTTTTCAGGGCGAAGAGGAATCTGAAACCATCATAGAAACCTTTCTTGCTTTTAAAACCTCACGCATGCTAAATGTGGTTTCTTTAGCTCGGGGTCTCAAACCACCGTAGAAACATTTCTTGCCTACAAAACCTCCACATACCATAGTTGGTTCCATTTGTTTGATTAGTTCTTGAACTATGCAGAAAATAGTTTTTCATTTGCATGGGAGCCCCCCTTTCTAAAGGCGGGAGGGGTGTCGAACTATAATAAGATCCTTTCCCGGTCCCAAAAACCCCTGCATACAAATTTGCATAGCGGTAGAGATAGTTCTCATGTTTGGTTTAAATTTGTGTTTCGTATGTATGGTAGCCCCCCTTTTAAGAGTGAGGAGGGGTCTTAAATTACCACAAAAACATTTTTTGCCTTCAAAAACTCACCCATACCAATTTTGGTTCCATTTGCTCGATTAGTTCTCGAGTTATGCAGGAATTTGTTTTACATTTGCATGGGATCCCACCCTTTCTAGAAACGGGAGGGCTCTCGAACTATCATGAGATGCTTTCCCGGACCCAAAAACCACTGAATACAAATTTGCCAAGCAGTAGGTATAGTTCTAATGTTTGAAATTTGTTTCATTTGTATGAGAGCCCCCCTTTTTAGAGGGAGGAGGGGCTTCGAACCACCATAAAAACATTTCATGCCTTAAAAAACTCGTCCATTGCAAATTTGGTTCCATTTGCTTGATTATTTCTCGAGTTATGCAGAAATTTGGGTTCCATTTGTTTGAGAGCACCCCCGTCCCCCTTCCTCCTCATATGACGGAAGAGTCTCAAATCACCATAGAAACATTTCCCTCCTTCAAAAACTTCCACATGCGAAATTTGGTTTCATTTCTCTTATTAGTTCTCGAATTATGCAAGGTTTTGCGTTTCATTTGAATAGGTTGCCCCCCTATCAGAAAGGGGAGGGGTCTCAAATCAACATAGAAAAATTTTTTGTCTTCAAAAACCACCACATACTAAATTTGGTTCCATTTGCTTGATTAGTTCCCGAGTTATACAGAATGTTGTGTTTTATTTGTATGGGAGCCCCCCCTTTTATGACGGGGAGGGTTCTCAAGCTACCATAAAAACCTTTTTTGCCTTCAAAAACTCACACATGCTTAGTTGGGTTTCTTTTGCTTGATTAGTTCTCGAGTTGTGTAGAAATTTGTGTTTCATTTGTATGAAAGCCCCCCTTTCCAGTGAAGATTCTGCTCATCTCCCTCATTTATTTGGTTCAAATTAAAGTTAACATACTGTACTTTTTCATATAATTTATTTAAATTATTTTCAAGTTTTACCAATAAGGATTTTCTTTACTATCGTATAGCTTGGATCGAAGGGTCTCAGATTGTTACGAAACTTTGTCCAGGAGTAAGATGCGCTGATATATGAACAAAAAATAATAATACTATTTTTTTGGAAAACGCTAATTGAAGTTTTCCTATTTTCCCGAACATCACTTTCTTCGAAAATGAATAACTCAAGAACGATTCATCGTAGAAAAAATATTTCTTTTCAAACTATAATGAAATAAATCCTCAAAAATTTGGCAATTCCTAAAAAAAAAAATCTTGTTTATTAATTTATAAGCTTATGTTAATGATTTGGCGTCATTTTGGTGATGTTTTTTTGAAGTAATGCTCGAAAAACTATGGGCTCTATGTGTTCATTAAAAAATAATAAAAAATCCGAAAATTGTCGTCTTCCAATTTGCTTATTAGTACCTTACGTATGCTCTAAAGGTAAGTATGTGTTTTGTTTATTTTGTTCAAGGTAGCTGCTAGGTTAAGAGTTCATTTAAGTATAAGATATAAAAGTTTATTAAAGTATACAAACCAATTTAAGCGTCGGACAAGGAGGAGTATAATCGCTATGAAGAAGACACATTAGAATATACACTGGTGTAAAGAACCTATCGAAATTCATAAAATTTGCCTTAACAAACTCCATGAGTCCACTGTATTTTGATTTCATAAGGTCCTTATGACATCCATGTGTGAAACTATGGGCGTCTCAGTTAAAGGTAATGATTTTTACAAGTCATTCTTATCTTTTTCATAAAACTGCCTTATGACTGTTGTTGGTGCATAATAATCATAAGGTATATGTATGAAATAACAAAAACTGAGCGGCATGTTATTGTTTTTTTTACTCTTGGTGAATTCGGCATCCTGATCATCCCAATATGTTCATGCTCATAAACCTTTTACATACGTTTGAAGAAACAATTGGACGACGTACACCAACCAACTAGGAAACCCTAAATTAGGTAAAATCCATTAAATTGATCATAATTCCGTCTTAAATGTGATTATTCCTTGCTTCCAGTGATTGGTCCTATTCGTCTATGCATGGAATGTATAATCACATGAAAACTGAACGCGCATCTTGACACGCATTTTTGCATTTTTTTAATTCAATAATGACCGATAAAACAAAACATCCGGCTCCACTGGCACTGGCGAATGGAATCTTCCAGACAAATTAAAAACCGACTGGTTTTTTTTTTGAATGATCGGAGACAATATCAACTGCATCGAAACCACGAAGGCCTGCAGATCCCAATGAGATAATACACATCACTGACGCTGATCGATTCCAGCTCCAACTTTATTCAGGGATGTAACGGTGATGTTTTGGTTATAAATTTCGAACTATTTGACATCCGTTTCCGATAGTCTAATTTGATTTTAGGCTTTCTTTCTATTTTGTATAACCCACAACTCATCCTCGATCGTATCGCGAAGGGTATCAGCTTGCGCTAAACTGAACGCCGAAACACCGTTGAACTAGCCAATGAAAAAGGTCTTTTTCATGTTTGCGTACCAGTAAAAACCAAAATGGGTTTCACGACGTTTCCAAATACATCCTTGGACAAGTAAGTTCCACAAAATTTTATCGTACATTTCTTTAAAATACTCTTTCCACATTCCCTCAACAGCGGTGTAATGTCCGGTGGAGCCTTTGACTGGCGGCTGACACTCACGAAGAAAGATGAGCGCCAAAACTGCTTTGTTTATCTCTCAATGTTATAACCATAAATATAGTTTATATAAAATGAAACTTCCAGTTGAATTCAATGAAAAAAATTACGAAATACATAAAATATGAGATCGATTAGGATAACCAATGCAAATGAGTTCCATAGCACCAACAAATTAATTTCATAAGGTTGTACAATGAAACTCAAACGATTGCCATAAGTAAATCATTAGGAGTGGTAATGACAGCATTCTTAGCCTTTCATAAGGTAATGTTATGAAATTCAAACCGTTTCCTTGTGGCTAATTTTCATAAGGATCTTTTATGCACTTTAATAGGTTTTTTTGCACTAGTGTAATATTCAAGCATTGGATAAAGTATTCCATGCCAATATGGGGGTACATGAGGCCCTGCAACTCAAAATTTCGATCAGCATCCTAAATTAGATTATCGAACATCACAAAACTGGTAAAAGCTACCGTAATATTGACGAAATTGTCCAGCTTTACAAAGACACGGGCGCTAGGATTGTGCAGATGTACAAAAAGAGTGATTCTATCTCACCAGCTGAGCAATCGGAGCGTCCTTCAAAGACAACTGGCCGAATTGACAGAACTATCGTGAAGAAGGCGGAGCTACACCGGGGACTATCAGCTCTGAACAATTCGAAACAGATTGAAAGCGACTTTTACATTCAACTGACATCACAATTCGTCGAAATCATCTTTATAAGAAAAGTCTTAGGAGCAGAGTAGCACTTAAGAAGCCATGGTTGTCCGCAAAAATATCAAAAAAAAGATTGAAGCGGGTCCACGAACACATTTCATGAACTAGTGATGACTGGAATAAGGTAAATTTGTCAGACGAGACGAAAGTAACGCTATTTGGATCTCACGGTATTACAAGAAAATGGCGGCGAAAGTTTGAAAAAGGAGTGTTTACGGCTACAGTCAAGCATGGCGGTGGTGAGTTAACTTACGAACATTGATTTTTCAACCAAGTGCGCATAACTTTGATTTTTTTTTCTGCTGGTAGAGTCATGGTGTGGGGATCTATGGCTACATCCGACGTTAGAATACTTGAGTTCATTGATGTTATCATGACCAAGGAGGTTTATTTGGACATTTTGAAGCGAAAACTACCAGCATCTGCACAAAAGCTTAAGTTAGGACGCAGATATACGTTCCAACAAAACGGATATCCAAAGCACACCTCAAAGCTATTTTCGCAGTGGTTTAAGGAAAAACGTATCAAGGTTATGGAGTGGCCATCACAGACTCCCGACCTTAATTCGATCGAGCATCTCTGGTCAATTTTGAAAATTAAGGTCCAGGAGCAAAACCAAAAAGCATCCAGCAATTGCGGCAGGTACTTTAACTATGTTAATCAGAGAGGTGGATATATATTTTTGTTTTTGTTATTTTCTAATTTCTTTTTAACATCATGTCTCAAATACAAGAGAATTTGTTTTTTAATTTGAACTCGTTTGAATTATCTTTGTTGTTACATAAACAATAATAAATTGAACAACAATTAACCGTGTTCTCATTTTCTGCGAACATTTTCAAGACAACGAAAGCCAGCGGAACAATTAAATGCATAACAAGATCAAGTCACAATAAACATGACAATTCAAGTCACAATAAGTGTATTGTTGGGTCTCAAATTAATTTTCTACCACAGTTTACCAATAATTAAATTAATATTTCGATACCATTTTTAGAAGTTTGATAGTATTTTACGCCCTATTGAGGTTCTAAGAAGTGAAGGGTTATTAGTGACCAAAATTTAATTTCGAGAAAACAAGCTGTAGTTTGTGTATAGATTCAATTCCTTACAAGTTGTATAAAGTGTTACCTTGTAATTTTTCTGTAAGATGGTTTAGAATAATCAAATGTCAAATGGCTAGTTGAAATCTTAAGGGAAAGCCCGAGACAAAAAACCAGTGTTAGGATCAACTATCATTCATCAAACAACTTACAGATTTGAACTTGCTAAACAATCAAAATTTCGCTTGCTGAAAAAAATGGCAAATCCGTTTCATCTCACCTGCCTCACTTAATTATACACACACCATTCTTGTTTGTCTTCGAAATTCACTCTTCAATTTCGACCAATCCCATTTTAACAATCCAATCCGCAATCCCAATCAGTTCGGAACAACTAATCTTCCTGCAAAATATTTTCGTTCAATTTAAACGGCAAGATAAATTATCCTCCATCTCCGCCGTCGTCGTCGTCATCTGAAGGTGTCCGTCCGCAGCACGCTGAATGGAAGTTTGATTTGCCTTCAATAGACGTGTCTAGTCCAAACACATCGCTCATCTTTCTCTCCCGAGGGACCTTCCTTCACTATACCGGCCGCGTCTCCCCACACTCAGCCGATGCGGTTGGCTCTTTTTAAATGTGTCAATCTCGGTAATGATGCTCTAACACGCTCTTTGTTGCGGCTCAAGCTTTGGGGATTTCAGTCACCATCGTACAATACAATAGGTACCTACATGGCTCTCGAGCGAATGAAAAATAACCTCACACCCGCACTAGCTCCAGCGTGATCGGCGAGTGACCATGTACCAATCACCATCATCATGCCGAGGGCCAGGCACACATCATACCGGGGCTCATGTTAATGAACTTCTGGTTCTTGCTGGCCACATGCCGATGCCATTCCGCTTCTACAGTATCATCTCGTTTCGGTTCGCTTGGGAAAGGGTGAAAACGCATAAAAGGAGAAAATGTATGCATGAAATTCCGATAAATATTCAATAGAGATGTACGGAGGAACGTAAGCGAGACCCAATCTTCGTTCGGGCGTTCTGGGCCTCGGCTCTGGTAGCCTAAAAGAACTAAACACGAAACAGTGTAGAACCAGGATGATCGAGCCTCTTGCAGCATTGTTGGCCGGTTGGGTACGTGATTCGATCCGGCACCCCCCTCATCAGCCGGTATCGTCAGGTTCTGACGGTCGGTTGGTTTGGTCGATGGAGAATGATGAGAATTTCAAAATATTTACATATTATCTTCTGACGAGCGAAACGAATCACTCTAAATTGTTCCGATTTACGCAACGTGGGATACAAGACTAGGATGCTGATGCGCTGCTCTTCTGTTCGTTCTGTTCAGCCAAACGGAGGCATTCATTTCGGGCTAATGTGTGATGGGGCCTTGTTGTTGTTGTTTCTGTTAGGATTTCGCTATTTGGAATCGGGATTAAATTTCGCACGCTAGTTCCGAAATTGGACGTATCGCACACAAACGATTCGATAAGGACTGGGATTTGTATTGGTTTTTAATTAGAAGTGAGATTGAAGTTGTGGATCAGCGGCAATGACGGCATCGGACCCGGCGATGATTGTTGGGACAATAGATGACAGGGGCCGTTCATTGAGTTTGATTATCATTTAACGGGAATTACAGTGACCGTTTTATGTAAATCGCGTGGAAATTATATTGTACCGACCAAGCAAAGCAAACTTAAGCCAAAGTAAAGTTCTGTCCAGTTAGATTCCGGAATCGCTTATTGTGTTGCAGTGGCACGGAAAGTGACCGCTGCAAGAATTCTTTTACAGTGGTTTGCTAACCTAGGCAACCAGAAAGTGGTATAAATTTCACGGTGTATCGTGCAGTGAGTCAAAAGTTATTCCAGAAGGAAGTCGAGAGGAGAGCAAACATTCTGCACACCCCCGTTGATAATCCAACGTTCTGCGCAATAAAAATCGCAAAAACGTTGAAAATCGCCAAATCAACTGTGTATGATATGCTCAATCGTTTCAGGGAGCTGAAAAGCGTGGATCGAGTAACTCAAGGTAAGCGTCGTTGTGGAACATATGACCGCAAGCTGAACCAGAAGGTGTTGAGAACCGTCAGAGTAAACCCTGGACTATCAGATAATGAAATCGCACAAAAATACGCAGCTGCTCGTAGTACCGTTCAAAGAATTCGTTTGTGAGAAGATTATCGTACTTTTCGAGCCAGCAAGCAACCAAACAGAACGTTGAGGCAAAGTTTCGTCACCAAAACTCGAGCTCGGAAATTGTACCAGCAGGTTTTGAAGAAGTACCAAGGATACCTGCTCATCGACGACGAAACTTACGTCAACATGGATTTCGGACAGCTTCCTGACAAAAAATTCTACACGGCGACGGCACGAGGAGATGTTCCTACGAAGTTTAAGTTTGCTTTTATGGACAAATTTCCAAAAAAAAAACTGATGATTTGGCAAGGAATATGCAGCTGCGAAGCAAAAACCAAAGTGTTCGTGACCAATAAGACTATGGACTGGAAGCTGTACAAAGAAAAATGCCTCAAAAACCGCGTACTACCTTTCATTGAAGCCCGTAAAGGTCCCGTGAAGTTTTGACCAGATTTGACGAGTTGCCTCTACAGCCGGGAAGTCATCCAGTGGTACCGCGATAATAACGTAGATTTCATCGATAAAAACATAAATCCACCAAACTGCCCGCAGATTTGGCCCATCGAGAGATTTTGGGCGATAATGAAGCGGAAGCTAAAGAAAAGTAAAAAAACGGCACGGGACGCGACTCAGATGACCAAAATGTGAAACAAATGTGTCAAGGAAGTGGACTCCGGAGGTGTGCAAAGTTTGATGGGAGGAATAAAGAAGACGTGTGAATTTTCATAAGAAAGGATATTGATATTTTTTCCGTAAAGTACAGTGAATTAATTTTATTTTAATGTAAACTTATTTGTGCGTCAATCCGTTACCGAGATAGAGATGGTTTGATTATTCCGGATTCTAAATGGATAAAGCTTTTCTTCAATCAGGATTTTTGATAAGGTTATACTTTTTGTCATGGTATCAATATACACTGCAGGCTTCTCTCTGATTATACACCTCAGTGAATTATTACCAAGCGATAGCATTGTTGTATTGATATTTATGTATGACATTCCTTCTAAACTTTTCAAGTGCAAAATTGCAAAAAGCGTAAGTCATTTCCCATGATACATAGTATTAAATTATTGTGAAATGACTTAGTTTCGTCGGTACAGACGGAAAGGAACAGTTATGAAGGTTCCATTTATTTTGATGCATTTTCTAAAAATTCAAAAGCAATTTATTGTGTCGCATTACTTCAGATTTCATAAATCGTGATCTGTAATTTCCAAAAACCGCATTTGTAATGTTCATATATATTTCAAAGTAACAGTATTTGAAAAGTTACCATTACCCATGCAGTGGTAAGCATTATGAGAAGTGATGATACTTTAGCAACTGTATTTGAGAAACTGTCATTTTTCATTACAAGTCATTACAATATTGGTGTGTGAAAGAAAGATGCAACGAACACAAATGTAGAAAACATATAAGAACGCGCAATTTTTCATTTCAAATTTTGAAGTTATGATTCAGTTTTCGAGGCATGTATGTATAATCAGTAATGTTTGTGGCATCGTTAAGAAAAGAACTTATTAAAAAATTAATAAAATCTTAAAAATCAAATTTTTAGAATTTTTTTATCAGCGAAACATTATATTATAGTTGTAATGACCATAGGTCCTTCATATGGAATGAGCTCAAATAACCGCAAAACTTCAGAACCTCAGAGCCCTTGTAACTTTCCACTAAAACTGTTGAAAAACCTGTGAGTTCCTGAGACGGCATGAGCTACCACCGTTATGGCCAGATTATCTGTTTTAGCAGTAGCATAAGCATTAGTATTGATGCTTGCACACCTCGTGGATGGACTAACAATTAGGAATAATTCGTTGAGGACATTGCATGTAACCATAAAATGGAAGCAGTTACTGATACGTTTCTTCCCGCAATAATCTCCACGAAGACACTTTTCGATAGCTCACTTGGCCACAGTCATGCAACCGTTGGAGATAGGGAGGATTTGGTATCTACCTTAAAAAGACACGGGAAACCCACGTAGCCTTCAGTAGGGAAAAAGGAAAAAGGAAATAATAAGTTGGCGAGAATAATTGAACAGAATACAAAACATTATTAAAAAACTGTCTTTGGGAGCATCTTATCTAAGAAGGTTAAGTGATGCTCCATTTCTCTTCAAACGGTTGGGACTTTAGCATTGACTATAGACTGATTCCACGCCAAATCGGTCGGTCACCAAACTCAACTATCTTCGATTTTGATGAAACTTGGTACACGTCTTCGGTATGTTGAAAAAAATCCACTGGTGTTAAGATTATTTGAATTCAAGAGTAACTTTTGAGATGGGTGTATGTTTTTTTTCCAACATTTTACTTGAAAAATCGTAGTTCAAAAACCATTACATTTAGAGAAAAACTTTATATGAGGGAGTTGTAGAGAACTAAAAAGGCTTTGTAAAAAAAATGTACACTGAAAAAAAATTTTTTTTTTCATAAAGAAAAATCGAAAATAAATACTAAAAATCAAATATCTAAAAAAACATATTTTTTAATATTTTTCAAATTTGTTTTGTGAAAATTTGAGAAAAAAGACACGTTTTGAAAAAACTCTAGGATGGACGCTCTTATAATAAAAAAGTTTTCCGAAGAGCGAACTTTGGTGCATATTTCAAATTTTGGTTATTCATTATTATAAATGAAAATTAATTATACAATATGATTTTGGAGATCATTAAAAACAATAATGATCTTAATGATAAATCACCTGAACGCAACCGTTTTCGAGATTTTTCGGATTTTATTTCAATAGAATGAAAAAACATAAGAAAATTCGCTCTTTTCTTAAGTTAATCGAGATTTCCACCAGAAATGATAAATTTTCCAAGATCTTCATATTACAACGTTCACATTACTCTAATGTCCTCTTTTCTTTTGATATCAGGATGATAAGAAGACTCATTTGAAAAGAACAAGATAAATAGCACTATTGTTTTAATATTGCAATCAATATATTTATAATTGTTTATGGCTGTATCGGTCGGGCCGCTCAGAGAATGAAGGGAGCGAATTTGCTAAAGCGATGAAAGTAACAGCGAGATAGATGTTGCAGGGCGACAAGTGTGAAATGGACAGATGATGAAATTATGCGGAGGGTCATATAGAAGAAGCATATTAATCGAACTGCTGACTATTTTGCCAAGCTCCAACGAGGTCGGGTGTAGTGTGTGAAAACTACACTCCGAACAGTTCGGTGATGTAGCGATGAAAGTAACACATATTGTTTAAGGTAGGCAGACAAATAGCAGCTATAACGTATGTCAGGTATATCTTCTCATAAAAAAACAGCTAATGTACGCTGCCTGTAAACTATCAGAGATGTTTTATACCTGCATTTCATACACAGCCAATATATATGCTCATACATAGTCGCATTCATCAGTAAAATCTATCTGAGTGAACTGAAAATGGAGTTTAACATGAAGAAGTGTTGTATGCCGTTTCCCACTAAACGGTGCTCAAAAAACCTTCGTAAATTAACCGAACAAAATGTCAAAAAACTCAAGTTTATGGGCAAAACACATTTGGACACTTCTTTGATGATTTGTGATAATTGTCGTTTGCATTTAAATAGAACGAAACAATCCCATGCTGCAATTTCGGAGCCTAGTGAGAAACCATCAATTACTAACATTATGGATCCACAACCATCTACATCACGGCAAGTAGACTTGTATGGTCTCGAGGAAACGCCATCGGCAATATCATTAATGTCAGTGCCATCTGATAGCAGTGTGCAAGATTATTCAAGGCGCCATAATATTGAGCTATTTAACAAGGGCGTAGCTGGAATCAACGTTTCGCCAATATCGGCTAAAAGTTCCTGAACGTAAATTATGCCCGCAAAAGTTCAAAGATGTTTCAAACGGCATTCGGACACACATATTTGGGGATCAAGCGGAGGAGGATGACCTGGAACAATTGAAAGTGAAAGCAGCCGAATATGACGAAATAATCGCGCAGCTAAAGGACCGGTATGCTGATCCAGAAACTTCGAGGGACGATCAAGTAAGGATACTTTCGGTTTTACCACAATCTTGGACAAATCAAAGAGTAATGGCAGAATTTGGAATAACAAACAAGTACATCGTATCACAAGCTAAATTCCTTGCAAAGCACGAAGGTGTTTTAGCTGCCCCTAACAGCTGGGACACTGTCTGAACCGGAAATAAAAAACCAAATTTTGCAATTTTACGACAGTGATGAGATTACACGAGCAACCCCTGGTATGAACGACTACGTTTCAGTGAGGAGTGAAGGTAAGAGGTTCATATTCAAAAGCGCCTTTTAGTTTGTTCATTAAGAGAAGCTTTCATTAAATTTCAAGAGATGCATCAAAATGCTGTTGGGTTTAGCTCTTTTGCAGCACTAAGACCAAAGCCATTTGTGTTTGCACCATTCATGAGAACATTAACTTGATGCTTCATGGTCTTAGAAAATATTCATTCGAGAATGATTATAAATTGTGTTTTGAAGAAATATTATGTAGCTCATCAACTAGAACTAAAAAATGTTACCTCCGTGAATGCGAACGATGTCCAGGCTTTTCAGATTTTGAGAGTAGTTTAACAGACAAATTAGAAAAACGTGGTTTAGTTGAAATATCTTTTGAGCAATGGATTTCAACTGATAGATGTAGTTTAGAGACACTAGTTAAACCAATTGATGAATTTATTGCTTATTTTTGTGAAAAGTTGGAACAATTAGTATCCCACGATTTTGTCAAATCTCAGCAGTCTAGTTTCTTGAGAGATTATAAAAGTTGTCTTAAAGACGGCAAGTAATAATAATTTGTGATTTTCTGAAAATTATTCATTTGTTTTTCAAGATGCTGTTCAAAGTAGTTATTGGAGTAATGAGCAAGCCACTATTCACCCTTTTGTCATTTATTACACGGAATCTGGAATACTTAAAAATATCAGTTTCATTGTTATCTCAGAAGTGTTGAAACATGATACGATTGCGGTGCAGGTGTTTATTTCAAAACTAATAAGCTTTTTGCAAACAAAAATTAAAGTAAAAAGCTACGTTTATGTCTGACGGGGCAGCATCCCAATATAAAAATAGGAAGAACTTTGCAAGCCTTTGTAAGTTTAAAGAAATACAATATTGATGCTGAATGGCATTTTTCGCAACATCCCGGTAAGGGACCTTGCGATGCAATTGGTGGTACATTAAAACGAATGGCAAGATATGCAAGCCTTGCTGTACAACATGAACACCCTATAAAAAGTGCATTAGAGTTATTCGAATGGGCGAACCAAAAAAGTGATGATTGTTTAACAAAAATGTCGTTTTGTTATGTATCACATGAAGAGTATGAACAGGGGTAGCAGAATGGAATGAAATTTACCGACAGACTAAAACGATTGCAGGTACACAAAAGTACCACTCATTCGTTCCAATTTCAGAAAACGAAGTTTTTGTAAAACTGTTTTCGAATGACGAAGAAGGCAGGATTCATAATATATATAAAAGCAATCAATAGTTTATATAATGTTTATGTAATATTATCAATGACCGAGACTAATAAATGGTATATATAAATATAAATCAACCATAATTCATTATTTTGTCTTATAACTTTAAGTGAAGCTTTTTCAATCGACGAGCTGTTAAGAGTAAGTAAGAGAGCACATACATGTGTTTTAAAAGGCTAAAAACACAAGAGAAACAATCGTTAGCTATTGTTGTTTTAATATCACAGTAATTTATGAAAAGGGCGTATTTTTGAGGTTTTGAAATTTTATTGAAAGAAAATCAGAAATATCTTGAAAACAGTTGCGTTTACGTGGTTTATCATTATAATCATTATTGTTTGTAATGATCTCCAAAACCATATTGTAACATCAAAATTTATTTATAAAAATGAATAACCAAAATTTGAAATATACACCAAAGTTCGCTATTTGAAAAACTTTTTTATTATAAAAGCGTCCATCCTAGGGTTTTTTTAAAACGTGTCTTTTTTCCTCAAATTTTCATACAACAAATTAAAAAAATATTAAAAATATGTTTTTTAGATATTTTATTTTTAGTAATTATTTTTGATTTTTCTTGATGAAAAAAAAATTTTTTTCTGTGTATATTTTTTAAGAAAGGCTTTTTAGTTCCCTACAATTCCCTTATATAAAGTTTTCTCTAAATGTAATGGTTTTTGAACTACGATTTTTCAAGTAAAATGTTGGAAAAAACACATACGCACATCTCAAAAGTTACTCTTGAACCCAAATTATCTTAACACCGGTGGAATTTTTTCCAACGTACCGAACTCATGTGCCAAGTTTCATCCAAATCAATGATGATCGGGTATGATTTTGGGATTTCCGGCACATTCTGGATGGAATCCCTC